>JAUMJJ010000560.1:0-49935 GCA_033556795.1 Tapera naevia | reverse complement strand
ATTTTCCCCAAAATTCGAATTTTTTAACCCAATTACTGGGTTCATTTTCCCAAAATATTTTTTTTCCCCAAAACTGGGTTCATTTTCCTTAAAAACGGGTTTTTCTGCCAAAACTGGGTTCATTTTCTGCATAATCAGCATTTTTCCTCGGAAACTAGGTTCATTTTCCACAAAATCCTTATTTCCCCCCAAAACTGGGTTTATTTTCACACAAATCAGGTTTTCCCCTCAAAACAGTATTCATTTTCCCCAAAATCTTCTATTTCCACTCCACACTTGGTTCATTTTCCCCAAAAACAGATTTTTCCCCCAAAACTGGGTCCATTTTCTCTAAATTCGGGTTTTTTTCCACCAAAACTCGGTTCATTTCCCTAGAAGTTGGTTTTCCCCCCCAAACTTTGTTCATTTTCCCCAAAATTCGGTTTTTTTTACCCAATTACTGGGTTCGTTTTCTCCAAAATAATTGTTTTCCCCAAAACTGGGTTCATTTTCTGCATAATCAGTTTTTCCCTCTGAAACTGGGTTCATTTTCCACAAAATTCGGGAAATGAACTGAGTTTTGGTGGAAAAAAAACTGACTTTGGGGAAAATGAACCCAGTTAGGGAGGAAAAAATCCGATTTTGGAGCAAATTACCCCAATTATGGGGAAAAAAAATAATTTTCGGGAAATGAACCCAGTAATTGCAAAACCCGGATTCTGGTAAAAATGAACACAGTTTTGAAGGAAAAAAAAAGATTTTGGGAAATAAAGCCAGTAACTGGTTCAAAAATCCATATGTTGGGGAAAATGAACACAATTTGGTGGGGAAAACCCGATATGTAGGGAAATAAACCCATTTTTGGTGGAAAAAACATATTTTGAGGAAAATGAACCCAGTTTTTTTGGGGAAAAAATTATTTTGGGGAAAATGAACCCAGTTTGGGAGGAGAGAAGCTGATTATGGGGGAAATGAACCCAGTTTGGGGGGAAAAAATATTTTGTGGAAATAAAGCCAGTAATTGGGTAAAAACCCCGGATTTTGGAGAAAAATGAACCCAGTCTGGTGGGGAAAACCCAATTTGTAGGGAAATAAACCCAGTTTTGTGGAAAAAATATATTTTGGGGAAAATAAATGCAGTAATGGGGAAAAATCCTGATTTTGGGGAAAATGAACCAAGTGCGGAGTGGAAATAGAATATTTTGAGGAAATGAAATCAGTTTGGAGGGGACAACCTGATTTGTGTGAAAATGTACCCAGTTTTGGGGGGGGGGGGGAAGGATTTTGTGGAAAATGAACCTAGTTTTGGAGAAAAAAATCTGATTATGCGGAAAATGAACCCCTTTTGGGGGGAAAAATGATTTTGGGGGAAATGAACGCAGTAATTGGGTAAAAAACTCTAATTTGGGGGAAAATGGAACCAGTTTGGTAGGGAAAACCAAATTTGTAGGGAAGTGAACCCATTTTTGGTGGAAAAAAACCATATTTTGGAAAAAATGGACACAGTTTTGGGGGAAAAAATGATTTTGGGGAAAATGAACCCAGTAATAGGGAAAAAAATGATTTTGGGGAAAATGAACCCAGTGTGGAATGGAAATAGAAGATTTTGGGAAAATGAAATCAGATAGGAGGGGAAAACCTGATTTTTGTGAAAATGAACTGAGTTTGGGGGGAAATAAGGATTTTATGTAAAATGAACCTATTTTTGGAGGAAAAAAGCTGATTATGTGGAAAATGAACCCAGTTTTGCGGAAAAACCTGTTTTCAAGGAAAATGAACCCAGTTTTGGGGAAAAAAATGATTTTGGGGAAAATGAACCCAGTGATCAGGTAAAAAAACCCGGATTTTGGGGAAAATGAACACAGTTTGTTGGGGAAAACCTAATATGTAGGGAAATAAACCCAGTTTTGGTGGAAAAAACATATTTTGGGGAAAATGAACCCAGTTTTGGGGTAAAAAAATGATTTTTGGAAAAATTAACCCACTTTGTGAGAAAACCCCCTGATTTTGGAGAAAATGAACCCAGTAATGGGGAAAAATCCTGATTTTGGGGAAAATGAACCAAGTGCAGAGTGGAAATAGAAGGTTTTGAGGAAAATGAAATCAGTTTGGACGGGACAACCTGATTTGTGTGAAAATGTCCCCAGTTTTGGGGGTTAATAGGGATTTTGCGGAAAATGAACCTAGTTTCGGAGGAAAAATTCTGATTATACGGAAAATGAACAGAGTTTTGGGGGAAAAAAACGTTTTTAAGGAAAATGAACCCAGTTTTTGGGGGAAAAATTATTTTGGGGAAAATGAACACAGTAATTGGGTAAAAAAACCCCGAATTTTGGGAAAATCAGCAGAGTTGGGGGGGGGGAAGACTTGTAGAGAAATGAACCGACTTTTGCTGTAAAAAAACCGACTTTGGGGAAAATCAACCCAGTTTGGGAGGAAAAAATCCGATTTTGGGGAAAATGAACACTGGAGGGGAAAAAAACCTGGTTTTGGGGAAAATGAACACTGGAGGGGAAAACTAGATTTGTGTGAAAATGCACCCAGTGTTTTGTGGAAAAAAGGATTTTGGGGAAAATGAACCCAGTTTAGGAAGAAAGAAGCTGATTATGGGGAAAATTAACCCAGTTTGGAGGGGATAACCCGTTTTTGATTAAAATGAACCCAGTTTTGAGGGAAAAAAAAATTTTTTGGGAAATAAAGCCAGTAATTGGGGCTTCTCCAAAACAACCAGGTTTTGGAGAAAATGAACACAATTTGGTGGGGAAAACCCAATATTTAGGGAAATAAACCCAGTTTTGGTGGAAAAAAAACATATTTTGGGGAAAATGAACACAGTTTTGGGGGAAAAAATGATTTTGGGGAAAATGAACCCAGTAATGGAGAAAAAATCCTGATTTTGGGGAAAATGAACCCAGTGTGGAGTGGAAATTGAAGATTTTGGGGAAAATGAAATCAGTTTGGAGGGGAAAACCTGATTTGTGTGAAAATGTACCCAGTTTTTGGGGAGAAAAAGGATTTTGGGTAAAATGAACCCAGTGTGGAGTGGAAATAGAAGATTTTGGAGAAAATGAACACTGTTTGGAGGGGAACACCTGATTTTGGAGAAAAAGCATCCAGTTTTGGGGGGAAATAAGGATTTTGTGGAAAATGAATATAGTTTTGGAGGATAAAAACTATTTATGCAGAAAATGAACCCAGTTTTGGGTAAAAAATCCGTTTTTAAGGAAAATGAACCCAATTTTGGGGAAAAATTTATTTTTGGGAAAATGAACCCAGTAATTGGGTAAAATACCCGAATTTTGGGGAAAATGAACCCCGTTTGGGAGGAAAAAAACCCGATTATGGGAAAAATGAACCCAGTTTTGGGGAAAAAATTATTTGGGGAAAATGAAATCAGTTTTGGGAAAAAAATTATTTTGGGGAAAATGAACACAGTAATGGGGAAAAAAAATGATTTTGGGAAAATGAACCCAGTTTTGGGGAAAACCCCGGATTTGGGGAAAATGAACCCAGTTTTGGGGATAAAAATGATTTTGGGGAAAATGAACCCAGTAATGGAGAAAAAATCCTAATTTTGGGGAAAATGAACCCAGTGTGGAGTGGAAATAGAAGATTTTGGGAAAAATGAAATCAGTTTGGAGGGGAACACCTGATTTTGGAGAAAAAGCATCCAGTTTTGGGGGGAAATAAGGATTTTGTGGAAAATGAATATAGTTTCGGAGGATAAAAGCTATTTATGCAGAAAATGAACCCAGTTTTGGGTAAAAAACCCGTTTTTAAGGAAAATGAACCCAAATTGGGGAAAAAAAAATTATTTTTGGGAAAATGAACCCAGTAATTGGGTAAAAAAACCAAATTTTGGGGAAAATGAACCCCGTTTGGGAGGAAAAAAAACCCGATTATGGGAAAAATGAACCCAGTTTTGGGGGAAAAAATTATTTTGGGGAAAATGAAATCAGTTTTGGGAAAAAAATTATTTTGGGGAAAATGAACCCAGTAATGGGGAAAAAAAACCTGATTTTGGGGAAAATGAACCCAGTGTTTCAGAGGAAATAGAAGATTTTGGGGAAAAAAAATCAAAAATTCACCAAAAATTACACCAAAAATTTCACCAAAATCATTATTTCCCTCCCAAAACTGGATTCATTTCCCCCAAAATCAGGTTTTTTTCCTCCCAAACCGGGTTCATTTTCCCCAAAATCCTATTTTTCCCCCAAAACTGGGTGCATATTCACACAAATCAGGTTTTCCCCTCCTAAAACGGTTCATTTTCCACAAAAGCTTCTATTTCCACTCCACACTGGGTTCATTTTCCCCATAATCAGGGTTTATTCCCAATTACTGTGTTCACTTTCTCAAAATCCTTTTACCACCCCCCCCCCCCCTCAAAAATGGGTTCATTTATCTCAAAAACTGACCCCTTGATTTTAAAGAATCCTGGAATTTCCTTCCATGAATAGCTGCCAGAAGAGAAAGCTTTTTACCGGCAGGGTATTCCTCTCTCGAAGGCTTACAAATACAGGCAAAGAGAGGATCTGCTCCTGCTTTCTTGAGCAGCCTTCACAGTGTTTCCCGGCTTTCACACCACATTCCGGCTGCAAACATTACGTTGGTCCGGAGACAGCGCCTTCTCTTGCCGGCTGGCTCTCTAAACTGAAACCGCTCAGAAAGCTGTCTCTGGCCGCGGTTTCACAGACATCTCGGCTGTCTGCTCCTTGCCGCTCTGAGAAGCAGTCATTTCAGATATCTAGCATCACATCACAGCGCATGCACATGAGTCTAAAATCTTTCTCTCTTAGAAACTTGCTATTTATGAAAATTGTTTTAGCATGACTTTTCATCTTCTAACAATGTAATTAAAGGGAAAATTATCAGATGATCTGCTCGTGCTTCAAGGACGAGGGATCCCTGTTTTCCAGTGTAGTCTCATCAGCCTCTGCAAACTCTTTCTACTGAAACAGCAGGCAGGGAATCCACAGCACATTCTCTGAACGGCACGGTTTTGTGTTTCTCCAAAGGAGAGCAGAAACTAACCCCTTGATTTTAAAGCATCACAGAATTCTCTTCCATGAATCGCTGCTAGAAGAGAAAGCATTTTAGCGGCAGGCTATTCCTCTCTCGAAGGCTGACAAATACAGGCAAACAGTCGAGCTGCTTTTGCTTTCTTGCGCAGCCTTCACAGTGTAGCCCCGGCTTTCACAGTAGGCTTCAGCTGCAAACATTACGTTGTTCGGGAGACAGTGCCTTCTCTTACCGGCTAGCTCTCTAAACTGAAGCCGGTCGGAAAGCTGCCTCTCGCCGCGGTTCTACAGACATCCCGGCGGTCTGCTGCTTGCCTCCCTGACGAACAGTCTTTTCCGATTTCTAGCAGCATATTAAAGCGCGTCCACAGCAGTCTAAAATCTTGCCTCCTACCCAACCCCGAATTTTCTATTTTGGAAATGTTTTAGCATGACATCTAATCTCCTAACAATGTATTTAAAAGACAAATAATCGGATGATCTATTCGTGTTCAAGAACGAGAGATGCCTTTTTTCCTGTCCATTCCCATCAGCCTCTGCAAACTGTTTCTGCTGAAACTTGTTACAACAGCCGGCAGCGAATTCACACACATTCTCTGAACTGCACGGTTTTGTTTTTCCTCCAAGGGAGTGCAGAAACTAACCCTTTGAATTTAAAGAATCCTGGAATTTCCTTCCATGAATAGCTGCCAGAAGAGAAAGCTTTTTACCGGCAGGGTATTCCTCTCTCGAAGGCTTACAAATACAGGCAAAGAGAGGATCTGCTCCTGCTTTCTTGAGCAGCCTTCACAGTGTTTCCCCGGCTTTCACACCACATTCCGGCTGCAAAGATTACGTTGGTCCGGAGACAGCGCCTTCTCTTCCCGGCTAGCTCTCTAAACTGAAGCCGGTCGGAAAGCTGCCTCTGCCCGCGGTTCTAAAGACATCCCGGCGGTCTTCTTCTTGCCTCCCTGACGAACAGTCATTTCAGATTTTGGGAGGAATTAACACAGTTTGGGAGAAAAAAAACGATTATGGGGAAAATGAACAGAGTTTGGGGGGGGAAAACCCATTTTGTAGGGAAAGGAACACAGTTAAGGTGAAAGAAACAGATTCTGTGGAAAATGAAATTGTAGGGAAATGAACCCAGTTTTGCTGGAATTAAACATATTTTGTGGAAAATGAGGGTTTTTTTTCTCCCCCCGACTGGATTCATTTTCCCCAAAATCGGGTTTTTTTCCTCCCAAATTGGGTTCATTTTCCCCAAAATCCGTTTTTTCCCACAAAAACTGGGTGCATTTTCACACAAATCAGGTTTTCCCCTCCAAACTGATTACATTTTCCAAAAATCTTCTATTTCCACACTGGGTTTATTTTCCCCAAAATCATTTTTTTCCCCATTACTGATTCATTTCCCCAAAATCGTTTTTTTTCCACCAAAACTGAGTTCATTTTCCCGAAATCGTTTCCCCCCCCCCCAAAAAAAAACTGGCTGCATTTTCACACAAATGAGATTTTCCCCTCCAAACTGATTTCATTTTCCCCCAAATCCGGGTTTATTTCCCAATTACTGGGTTCATTTCCCCAAAATAATTTTTTCCCAAAGCACTCTTCATTTTCCCCAAAATCGATTTTTTTCCACCAAAACAGAGACCATTTACCTACAAGTTGGGTTTTCCCCCCAAACTGTGTTCATTTTCCCCCAAATTAGGGTTTTTTACAAAATTTTACAAAATTACTGGGTTAATTTTCCCCAAAATCACTTCGCCCCCCCCCCCCCCCCCCAAACTGGATGCATTTTCATACAAATCAGGATTTTCCCCCCCCAAAGTGGGTTAATTTTCACCATAATCAGCTTCTTTCCTCCCAAACTCGGTTCATTTCCCTACAAGTTGGTTTCCTCCGCCCAAAACTTTGTTCATTTTCCCCAAAATTCGAATTTTTTAACCCAATTACTGGGTTCATTTTCCCAAAATATTTTTTTTCCCCAAAACTGGGTTCATTTTCCTTAAAAACGGGTTTTTCTGCCAAAACTGGGTTCATTTTCTGCATAATCAGCATTTTTCCTCGGAAACTAGGTTCATTTTCCACAAAATCCTTATTTCCCCCAAAACTGGGTTTATTTTCACACAAATCAGGTTTTCCCCTCAAAACAGTATTCATTTTCCCCAAATCTTCTATTTCCACTCCACACTTGGTTCATTTTCCCCAAAAACAGATTTTTCCCCCAAAACTGGGTCCATTTTCTCTAAATTCGGGTTTTTTTCCACCAAAACTCGGTTCATTTCCCTAGAAGTTGGTTTTCCCCCCCCAAACTTTGTTCATTTTCCCCAAAATTCGGTTTTTTTACCCAATTACTGGGTTCGTTTTCTCCAAAATAATTGTTTTCCCCAAAACTGGGTTCATTTTCTGCATAATCAGTTTTTCCCTCTGAAACTGGGTTCATTTTCCACAAAATTCGGGAAATGAACTGAGTTTTGGTGGAAAAAAAACTGACTTTGGGGAAAATGAACCCAGTTAGGGAGGAAAAAATCCGATTTTGGAGCAAATTACCCCAATTATGGGGGAAAAAAAATAATTTTCGGGAAATGAACCCAGTAATTGGAAAACCCGGATTCTGGTAAAAATGAACACAGTTTTGAAGGAAAAAAAAAGATTTTGGGGAAATAAAGCCAGTAACTGGTTCAAAAATCCATATGTTGGGGAAAATGAACACAATTTGGTGGGGAAAACCCGATATGTAGGGAAATAAACCCATTTTTGGTGGAAAAAACATATTTTGAGGAAAATGAACCCAGTTTTTTTGGGGAAAAAATTATTTTGGGGAAAATGAACCCAGTTTGGGAGGAGAGAAGCTGATTATGGGGAAATGAACCCAGTTTGGGGGGGAAAAAATATTTTGTGGAAATAAAGCCAGTAATTGGGTAAAAACCCCGGATTTTGGAGAAAAATGAACCCAGTCTGGTGGGGAAAACCCAATTTGTAGGGAAATAAACCCAGTTTTGTGGAAAAAATATATTTTGGGGAAAATAAATGCAGTAATGGGGAAAAATCCTGATTTTGGGGAAAATGAACCAAGTGCGGAGTGGAAATAGAATATTTTGAGGAAAATGAAATCAGTTTGGAGGGGACAACCTGATTTGTGTGAAAATGTACCCAGTTTTGGGGGGGGGGGGGGGGGGGGGAAAGGATTTTGTGGAAAATGAACCTAGTTTTGGAGAAAAAAATCTGATTATGCGGAAAATGAACCCCTTTTGGGGGGAAAAATGATTTTGGGGGAAATGAACGCAGTAATTGGGTAAAAAACTCTAATTTGGGGGAAAATGGAACCAGTTTGGTAGGGAAAACCAAATTTGTAGGGAAGTGAACCCATTTTTGGTGGAAAAAAACATATTTTTGGAAAATGGACACAGTTTTGGGGGGAAAAAATGATTTTGGGGAAAATGAACCCAGTAATAGGGAAAAAAATGATTTTGGGGAAAATGAACCCAGTGTGGAATGGAAATAGAAGATTTTGGGGAAAATGAAATCAGATAGGAGGGGAAAACCTGATTTTTGTGAAAATGAACTGAGTTTTGGGGGGAAATAAGGATTTTATGTAAAATGAACCTATTTTTGGAGGAAAAAAGCTGATTATGTGGAAAATGAACCCAGTTTTGCGGAAAAACCTGTTTTCAAGGAAAATGAACCCAGTTTTGGGGAAAAAAATGATTTTGGGGAAAATGAACCCAGTGATCGGGTAAAAAACCCGGATTTTGGGGAAAATGAACACAGTTTGTTGGGGAAAACCTAATATGTAGGGAAATAAACCCAGTTTTGGTGGAAAAAACATATTTTGGGGAAAATGAACCCAGTTTTGGGGTAAAAAAATGATTTTTGGAAAAATTAACCCACTTTGTGAGAAAACCCCCTGATTTTGGAGAAAATGAACCCAGTAATGGGGAAAAATCCTGATTTTGGGGAAAATGAACCAAGTGCAGAGTGGAAATAGAAGGTTTTGAGGAAAATGAAATCAGTTTGGACGGGACAACCTGATTTGTGTGAAAATGTCCCCAGTTTTGGGGGTTAATAGGGATTTTGCGGAAAATGAACCTAGTTTCGGAGGAAAAATTCTGATTATACGGAAAATGAACAGAGTTTTGGGGGAAAAAAACGTTTTTAAGGAAAATGAACCCAGTTTTTTGGGGAAAAATTATTTTGGGGAAAATGAACACAGTAATTGGGTAAAAAACCCCCGAATTTTGGGAAAATCAGCAGAGTTGGGGGGGGGGAAGACTTGTAGAGAAATGAACCGACTTTTGCTGTAAAAAAACCGACTTTGGGGAAAATCAACCCAGTTTGGGAGGAAAAAATCCGATTTTGGGGAAAATGAACACTGGAGGGGAAAAAAACCTGGTTTTGGGGAAAATGAACACTGGAGGGGAAAACTAGATTTGTGTGAAAATGCACCCAGTGTTTTGTGGAAAAAAAGGATTTTGGGGAAAATGAACCCAGTTTAGGAAGAAAGAAGCTGATTATGGGGAAAATTAACCCAGTTTGGAGGGGATAACCCGTTTTTGATTAAAATGAACCCAGTTTTGAGGGAAAAAAAATTTTTTGGGAAATAAAGCCAGTAATTGGGGCTTCTCCAAAACAACCAGGTTTTGGAGAAAATGAACACAATTTGGTGGGGAAAACCCAATATTTAGGGAAATAAACCCAGTTTTGGTGGAAAAAAAACATATTTTGGGGAAAATGAACACAGTTTTGGGGGAAAAAATGATTTTGGGGAAAATGAACCCAGTAATGGAGAAAAAATCCTGATTTTGGGGAAAATGAACCCAGTGTGGAGTGGAAATTGAAGATTTTGGGGAAAATGAAATCAGTTTGGAGGGGAAAACCTGATTTGTGTGAAAATGTACCCAGTTTTTGGGGGAGAAAAAGGATTTTGGGTAAAATGAACCCAGTGTGGAGTGGAAATAGAAGATTTTGGAGAAAATGAACACTGTTTGGAGGGGAACACCTGATTTTGGAGAAAAAGCATCCAGTTTTGGGGGGAAATAAGGATTTTGTGGAAAATGAATATAGTTTTGGAGGATAAAAACGATTTATGCAGAAAATGAACCCAGTTTTGGGTAAAAAACCCGTTTTTAAGGAAAATGAACCCAATTTTGGGGAAAAAAATTTATTTTTGGGAAAATGAACCCAGTAATTGGGTAAAATACCCGAATTTTGGGGAAAATGAACCCCGTTTGGGAGGAAAAAAACCCGATTATGGGAAAAATGAACCCAGTTTTGGGGAAAAAATTATTTTGGGGAAAATGAACCCAGTAATGGGGAAAAAAAATGATTTTGGGGAAAATGAACCCAGTTTTGGGGGAAAACCCCGGATTTGGGGAAAATGAACCCAGTTTTGGGGATAAAAATGATTTTGGGGAAAATGAACCCAGTAATGGAGAAAAAATCCTGATTTTGGGGAAAATGAACCCAGTGTGGAGTGGAAATAGAAGATTTTGGGGAAAATGAAATCAGTTTGGAGGGGAACACCTGATTTGGAGAAAAAGCATCCAGTTTTGGGGGGAAATAAGGATTTTGTGGAAAATGAATATAGTTTCGGAGGATAAAAGCTATTTATGCAGAAAATGAACCCAGTTTTGGGTAAAAAACCCGTTTTTAAGGAAAATGAACCCAATTTTGGGGAAAAAAATTTATTTTTGGGAAAATGAACCCAGTAATTGGGTAAAAAACCCGAATTTTGGGGAAAATGAACCCCGTTTGGGAGGAAAAAAACCCGATTATGGGAAAAATGAACCCAGTTTTGGGAAAAAATTATTTTGGGGAAAATGAAATCAGTTTTGGGAAAAAAATTATTTTGGGGAAAATGAACACAGTAATAGGGAAAAAAAAAAAATGATTTGGGGAATGAACCCAGTTTTGGGGGAAAACCCCGGATTTGGGGAAAATGAACCCAGTTTTGGGGATAAAAATGATTTTGGGGAAAATGAACCCAGTAATGGAGAAAAAATCCTGATTTTGGGGAAAATGAACCCAGTGTGGAGTGGAAATAGAAGATTTTGGGGAAAATGAAATCAGTTTGGAGGGGAACACCTGATTTTGGAGAAAAAGCATCCAGTTTTGGGGGGAAATAAGGATTTTGTGGAAAATGAATATAGTTTCGGAGGATAAAAGCTATTTATGCAGAAAATGAACCCAGTTTTGGGTAAAAAACCCGTTTTTAAGGAAAATGAACCAAATTGGGGAAAAAAAAATTATTTTTGGGAAAATGAACCAGTAATTGGGTAAAAAAACCGAATTTTGGGGAAAATGAACCCCGTTTGGGAGGAAAAAAAAACCGATTATGGGAAAAATGAACCCAGTTTTGGGGAAAAAATTATTTTGGGGAAAATGAAATCAGTTTTGGGAAAAAATTATTTTGGGGAAAATGAACCCAGTAATGGGGAAAAAAAAACTGATTTTGGGGAAAATGAACCAGTGTTTCAGAGGAAATAGAAGATTTTGGGGAAAAAAAATCAAAAATTCACCAAAAATTACACCAAAAATTTCACCAAAATCATTATTTCCCTCCCAAAACTGGATTCATTTCCCCAAAATCAGGTTTTTTTCCTCCCAAACCGGGTTCATTTTCCCCAAAATCCTATTTTTCCCCAAAACTAGGTGCATATTCACACAAATCAGGTTTTCCCCTCCTAAAACGGTTCATTTTCCACAAAAGCTTCTATTTCCACTCTCACACTGGGTTCATTTTCCCCATAATCAGGGTTTATTCCAATTACTGTGTTCACTTTCTCAAAATCCTTTTACCACCCCCCCCCCCCCCCCCCCCCAAAAATGGGTTCATTTATCTCAAAAACTAACCCCTTGATTTTAAAGAATCCTGGAATTTCCTTCCATGAATAGCTGCCAGAAGAGAAAGCTTTTTACCGGCAGGGTATTCCTCTCTCGAAGGCTTATAAATACAGGCAAAGAGAGGATCTGCTCCTGCTTTCTTGAGCAGCCTTCACAGTGTTTCCCCGGCTTTCACACCACATTCCGGCTGCAAACATTACGTTGGTCCGGAGACAGCGCCTTCTCTTGCCGGCTGGCTCTCTAAACTGAAACCGCTGAGAAAGCTGTCCTCTGGCCGCGGTTTCACAGACATCTCGGCTGTCTGCTCCTTGCCGCTCTGAGAAGCAGTCATTTCAGATATCTAGCATCACATCACAGCGCATGCACATGAGTCTAAAATCTTTCTCTCTTAGAAAGTTGCTATTTATGAAAATTGTTTTAGCATGACTTTTCATCTTCTAACAATGTAATTAAAGGGAATATTTTCAGATGATCTGCTCGTGCTTCAAGGACGAGGGATCCCTGTTTTCCAGTGTAGTCTCATCAGCCTCTGCAAACTCTTTCTACTGAAACAGCAGGCAGGGAATCCACAGCACATTCTCTGAACGGCACGGTTTGTGTTTCTCCAAAGGAGAGCAGAAAACTAACCCCTTGATTTTAAAGAATCACAGAATTCTCTTCCATGATCCCTGCTAGAAGAGAAAGCATTTTAGCGGCAGGCTATTCCTCTCTCGAAGGCTGACAAATACAGGCAAACAGTCGAGCTGCTTTTGCTTTTCTTGCGCAGCCTTCACAGTGTAGCCCCGGCTTTCACAGAAGGCTTCAGCTGCAAACATTACGTTGTTCGGGAGACAGTGCCTTCTCTTACCGGCTAGCTCTCTAAACTGAAGCCGGTCGGAAAGCTGCCTCTCGCCGCGCTTCTACAGACATCCCGGCGGTCTGCTGCTTGCCTCCCTGACGAACAGTCTTTTCCGATTTATAGCAGCATATTAAAGCGCGTCCACAGCAGTCTAAAATCTTGCCTCCTACCCACCCCCGAATTTTCTATTTTGGAAATGTTTTAGCATGACATCTAATCTCCTAACAATGTATTTAAAAGACAAATAATCGATGATCTGTTCGTGTTCAAGAACGACAGATCCCTTTTTTCCTGTCCATTCCCTTCAGCCTCTGCAAACTGTTTCTGCTGAAACTTGTTACAACAGCCGGCAGCGAATTCACACACATTCTCTGAACTGCACGGTTTTGTTTTTCCTCCAAGGGAGTGCAGAAACTAACCCTTGAATTTAAAGAATCCTGGAATTTCCTTCCATGAATAGCTGCCAGAAGAGAAAGCTTTTTACCGGCAGGGTATTCCTCTCTCGAAGGCTTACAAATACAGGCAAAGAGAGGATCTGCTCCTGCTTTCTTGAGCAGCCTTCACAGTGTTTCCCCGCTTTCACACCACATTCCGGCTGCAAAGATTACGTTGGTCCGGAGACAGCGCCTTCTCTTCCCGGCTAGCTCTCTAAACTGAAGCCGGTCGGAAAGCTGCCTCTGCCCGCGGTTCTAAAGACATCCCGGCGGTCTTCTTCTTGCCTCCCTGACGAACAGTCATTTCAGATTTTGGGAGGAATTAACACAGTTTGGGAGAAAAAAAACGATTATGGGGAAAATGAACAGAGTTTGGGGGGGAAAAACCCATTTTGTAGGGAAAGGAACACAGTTAAGGTGGAAAGAAACAGATTCTGTGGAAAATGAAATTGTAGGGAAATGAACCCAGTTTTGCTGGAATTAAACATATTTTGTGGAAAATGAGGGTTTTTTTCTCCCCCCGACTGGATTCATTTTCCCCAAAATCGGGTTTTTTTCCTCCCAAATTGGGTTCATTTTCCCCAAAATCCTTTTTTTCCCACAAAAACTGGGTGCATTTTCACACAAATCAGGTTTTCCCCCTCCAAACTGATTACATTTTCCAAAAATCTTCTATTTCCACTCCACACTGGGTTTATTTTCCCCAAAATCATTTTTTTTCCCCATTACTGGATTCATTTCCCCAAAATCGTTTTTTTTCCACCAAAACTGAGTTCATTTTTCCCGAAATCGTTTCCCCCCCCCCCCCCCCCCCCCCCCAAAAAAAAACTGGCTGCATTTTCACACAAATGAGATTTTCCCCTCCAAACTGATTTCATTTTCCCCCAAATCCGGGTTTATTTCCCAATTACTGGGTTCATTTCCCCAAAATAATTTTTTCCCAAAGCACTCTTCATATTCCCCAAAATCGATTTTTTTCCACCCAAAACAGAGACCATTTACCTACAAGTTGGGTTTTCCCCCAAACTGTGTTCATTTTCCCCCAAATTAGGGTTTTTTACAAAATTTTACAAATTACTGGTTAATTTTCCCCAAAATCACTTCGCCCCCCCCCCCCCCCCAAACTGGATGCATTTTCATACAAATCAGATTTTCCCCCCCCAAAGTGGGTTAATTTTCACCATAATCAGCTTCTTTCCTCCCAAACTCGGTTCATTTCCCTACAAGTTGGTTTCCTCCGCCCAAAACTTTGTTCATTTTCCCCAAAATTCGAATTTTTTAACCCAATTACTGGGTTCATTTTCCCAAAATATTTTTTTTCCCCAAAACTGGGTTCATTTTCCTTAAAACGGGTTTTCTGCAAAACTGGGTTCATTTTCTGCAATAATCAGCATTTTTCCTCGGAAACTAGGTTCATTTTCCACAAAATCCCTTATTTCCCCCAAAACTGGGTTTATTTTCACACAAATCAGGTTTTCCCCTCAAAACAGTATTCATTTTCCCCAAAATCTTCTATTTCCACTCCACACTTGGTTCATTTTCCCCCAAAAACAGATTTTTCCTCCAAAACTGGGTCCATTTTCTCTAAATTCGGGTTTTTTTCCACCAAAACTCGGTTCATTTCCCTAGAAGTTGGTTTTCCCCCCCAAAACTTTGTTCATTTTCCCCAAAATTCATTTTTTTACCCAATTACTGGTTCGTTTTCTCCAAAAATAATTGTTTTTTCCCCCAAAACTGGGTTCATTTTCTGCATAATCAGTTTTTTCCCTCTGAAACTGGGTTCATTTTCCACAAAATTCGGGAAATGAACTGAGTTTTGGTGGAAAAAAAAACTGACTTTGGGGAAAATGAACCCAGTTAGGGAGGAAAAAATCCGATTTTGGAGCAAATTACCCCAATTATGGGGAAAAAAATAATTTTCGGGAAATGAACCCAGTAATTGGAAAACCCGGATTCTGGGGAAAATGAACACAGTTTTGAAGGAAAAAAAAAGATTTTGGGGAAATAAAGCCAGTAACTGGTTCAAAAATCCATATGTTGGGGAAAATGAACACAATTTGGTGGGGAAAACCCGATATGTAGGGAAATAAACCCATTTTTGGTGGAAAAAACATATTTTGAGGAAAATGAACCCAGTTTTTTGGGGAAAAAATTATTTTGGGGAAAATGAACCCAGTTTGGGAGGAGAGAAGCTGATTATGGGGGAAATGAACCCAGTTTGGGGGGGGGGGGGAAATATTTTGTGGAAATAAAGCCAGTAATTGGGTAAAAACCCCGGATTTTGGAGAAAAATGAACCCAGTCTGGTGGGGAAAACCCAATTTGTAGGGAAATAAACCCAGTTTTGTGGAAAAAATATATTTTGGGGAAAATAAATGCAGTAATGGGGAAAAATCCTGATTTTGGGGAAAATGAACCAAGTGCGGAGTGGAAATAGAATATTTTGAGGAAAATGAAATCAGTTTGGAGGGGACAACCTGATTTGTGTGAAAATGTACCCAGTTTTGGGGGGGGGGGGGAAAGGATTTTGTGGAAAATGAACCTAGTTTTGGAGAAAAAAATCTGATTATGCGGAAAATGAACCCCTTTTGGGGGGGAAAATGATTTTGGGGGAAATGAACGCAGTAATTGGGTAAAAAACTCTAATTTGGGGGAAAATGGAACCAGTTTGGTAGGGAAAACCAAATTTGTAGGGAAGTGAACCCATTTTTGGTGGAAAAAACCATATTTTGGGGAAAAATGGACACAGTTTTGGGGGGGAAAAAATGATTTTGGAGAAAATGAACCCAGTAATAGGGAAAAAAATGATTTTGGGGAAAATGAACCCAGTGTGGAATGGAAATAGAAGATTTTGGGGAAAATGAAATCAGATAGGAGGGGAAAACCTGATTTTTGTGAAAATGAACTGAGTTTTGGGGGGAAATAAGGATTTTATGTAAAATGAACCTATTTTTGGAGGAAAAAAGCTGATTATGTGGAAAATGAACCCAGTTTTGCGGAAAAACCTGTTTTCAAGGAAAATGAACCCAGTTTTGTGGGAAAAAAATGATTTTGGGGAAAATGAACCCAGTGATCGGGTAAAAAAACCCGGATTTGGGGAAAATGAACACAGTTTGTTGGGGAAAACCTAATATGTAGGGAAATAAACCCAGTTTTGGTGGAAAAAAACATATTTTGGGGAAAATGAACCCAGTTTTTGGGGTAAAAAAATGATTTTTGGAAAAATTACCCACTTTGTGAGAAAACCCCCTGATTTTGGAGAAAATGTACCCAGTAATGGGGAAAAATCCTGATTTTGGGGAAAATGAACCAAGTGCAGAGTGGAAATAGAAGGTTTTGAGGAAAATGAAATCAGTTTGGACGGACAACCTGATTTGTGTGAAATGTACCCAGTTTTGGGGGTTAATAGGGATTTGCGGAAAATGAACCTAGTTTCGGAGGAAAAATTCTGATTATACGGAAATGAACAGAGTTTTGGGGAAAAAAACGTTTTTAAGGAAAATGAACCCAGTTTTTGGGGGAAAAATTATTTTGGGGAAAATGAACGCAGTAATTGGGTAAAAAACCCCCGAATTTTGGGAAAATCAGCAGAGTTGGGGGGGGGGAAGACTTGTAGAGAAATGAACCGACTTTTGCTGTAAAAAAAACCGACTTTGGGGAAAATCAACCCAGTTTGGGAGGAAAAAATCCGATTTTGGGGAAAATGAACACTGGAGGGGAAAAAAACCTGGTTTTGGGGAAAATGAACACTGGAGGGGAAAACTAGATTTGTGTGAAAATGCACCCAGTGTTTTGTGGAAAAAAAGGATTTTGGGGAAAATGAACCCAGTTTAGGAAGAAAGAAGCTGATTATGGGGAAAATTAACCCAGTTTGGAGGGGATAACCCGTTTTTGATTAAAATGAACCCAGTTTTGAGGGAAAAAAAAAATTTTTTGGGAAATAAAGCCAGTAATTGGGGCTTCTCCAAAACAACCAGGTTTTGGAGAAAATGAACACAATTTGGTGGGGAAAACCCAATATTTAGGGAAATAAACCCAGTTTTGGTGGAAAAAAAACATATTTTGGGGAAAATGAACACAGTTTTGGGGGAAAAAATGATTTTGGGGAAAATGAACCCAGTAATGGAGAAAAAATCCTGATTTTGGGGAAAATGAACCCAGTGTGGAGTGGAAATTGAAGATTTTGGGGAAAATGAAATCAGTTTGGAGGGGAAAACCTGATTTGTGTGAAAATGTACCCAGTTTTTGGGGGAGAAAAAGGATTTTGGGTAAAATGAACCCAGTGTGGAGTGGAAATAGAAGATTTTGGAGAAAATGAACACTGTTTGGAGGGGAACACCTGATTTTGGAGAGAAAGCATCCAGTTTTGGGGGGAAATAAGGATTTTGTGGAAAATGAATATAGTTTTGGAGGATAAAAACGATTTATGCAGAAAATGAACCCAGTTTTGGGTAAAAAACCCGTTTTTAAGGAAAATGAACCCAATTTTGGGGAAAAAAATTTATTTTTGGGAAAATGAACCCAGTAATTGGGTAAAATACCCGAATTTTGGGGAAAATGAACCCCGTTTGGGAGGAAAAAAACCCGATTATGGGAAAAATGAACCCAGTTTTGGGGAAAAAATTATTTTGGGGAAAATGAACCCAGTAATGGGGAAAAAAAATGATTTTGGGGAAAATGAACCCAGTTTTGGGGGAAAACCCCGGATTTGGGGAAAATGAACCCAGTTTTGGGGATAAAAATGATTTTGGGGAAAATGAACCCAGTAATGGAGAAAAAATCCTGATTTTGGGGAAAATGAACCCAGTGTGGAGTGGAAATAGAAGATTTTGGGGAAAATGAAATCAGTTTGGAGGGGAACACCTGATTTTGGAGAAAAAGCATCCAGTTTTGGGGGGAAATAAGGATTTTGTGGAAAATGAATATAGTTTCGGAGGATAAAAGCTATTTATGCAGAAAATGAACCCAGTTTTGGGTAAAAAACCCGTTTTTAAGGAAAATGAACCCAATTTTGGGGAAAAAAATTTATTTTTGGGAAAATGAACCCAGTAATTGGGTAAAAAAACCCGAATTTTGGGGAAAATGAACCCCGTTTGGGAGGAAAAAAACCCGATTATGGGAAAAATGAACCCAGTTTTGGGGAAAAAATTATTTTGGGGAAAATGAAATCAGTTTTGGGAAAAAAATTATTTTGGGGAAAATGAACACAGTAATGGGGAAAAAAAATGATTTTGGGGAAAATGAACCCAGTTTTGGGGGAAAACCCCGGATTTGGGGAAAATGAACCCAGTTTTGGAGATAAAAATGATTTTGGGGAAAATGAACCCAGTAATGGAGAAAAAATCCTGATTTTGGGGAAAATGAACCCAGTGTGGAGTGGAAATAGAAGATTTTGGGGAAAATGAAATCAGTTTGGAGGGGAACACCTGATTTTGGAGAAAAAGCATCCAGTTTTGGGGGGAAATAAGGATTTTGTGGAAAATGAATATAGTTTCGGAGGATAAAAGCTATTTATGCAGAAAATGAACCCAGTTTGGGTAAAAAACCCGTTTTTAAGGAAAATGAACCCAAATTGGGGAAAAAAAAATTATTTTTGGGAAAATGAACCCAGTAATTGGGTAAAAAAAACCGAATTTTGGGGAAAATGAACCCCGTTTGGGAGGAAAAAAAACCCGATTATGGGAAAAATGAACCCAGTTTTGGGGGAAAAAATTATTTTGGGGAAAATGAAATCAGTTTTGGGAAAAAAATTATTTGGGGGAAAATGAACCCAGTAATGGGGAAAAAAACCTGATTTTGGGGAAAATGAACCCAGTGTTTCAGAGGAAATAGAAGATTTTGGGGAAAAAAAATCAAAAATTCACCAAAAATTACACCAAAAATTTCACCAAAATCATTATTTCCCTCCCAAAACTGGATTCATTTCCCCCAAAATCAGGTTTTTTCCTCCCAAACCGGGTTCATTTTCCCCAAAATCCTTTTTTTCCTCCAAAACTGGGTGCATATTCACACAAATCAGGTTTTCCCCTCCTAAAACGGTTCATTTTCCACAAAAGCTTCTATTTCCACTCCACACTGGGTTCATTTTCCCCATAATCAGGGTTTATTCCCAATTACTGTGTTCACTTTCTCAAAAATCCTTTTACCACCCCCCCCCCCCCCCCTCAAAAATGGGTTCATTTATCTCAAAAACTGACCCCTTGATTTTAAAGAATCCTGGAATTTCCTTCCATGAATAGCTGCCAGAAGAGAAAGCTTTTTACCGGCAGGGTATTCCTCTCTCTAAGGCTTACAAATACAGGCAAAGAGAGGATCTGCTCCTGCTTTCTCGAGCAGCCTTCACAGTGTTTCCCCGGCTTTCACACCACATTCCGGCTGCAAACATTACGTTGGTCCGGAGACAGCGCCTTCTCTTGCCGGCTGGCTCTCTAAACTGAAACCGCTCAGAAAGCTGTCTCTGGCCGCGGTTTCACAGACATCTCGGCTGTCTGCTCCTTGCCGCTCTGAGAAGCAGTCATTTCAGATATCTAGCATCACATCACAGCGCATGCAGATGAGTCTAAAATCTTTCTTAGAAACTTGCTATTTATGAAAATTGTTTTAGCATGACTTTTCATCTTCTAACAATGTAATTAAAGGGAATATTTTCAGATGATCTGCTCGTGCTTCAAGGACGAGGGATCCCTGTTTTCCAGTGTAGTCTCATCAGCCTCTGCAAACTCTTTCTACTGAAACAGCAGGCAGGGAATCCACAGCACATTCTCTGAACGGCACGGTTTTGTGTTTCTCCAAAGGAGAGCAGAAACTAACCCCTTGATTTTAAAGAATCACAGAATTCTCTTCCATGAATCCCTGCTAGAAGAGAAAGCATTTTAGCGGCAGGCTATTCCTCTCTCGAAGGCTGACAAATACAGGCAAACAGTCGAGCTGCTTTTGCTTTCTTGCGCAGCCTTCACAGTGTAGCCCCGGCTTTCACAGTAGGCTTCAGCTGCAAACATTACGTTGTTCGGGAGACAGTGCCTTCTCTTACCGGCTAGCTCTCTAAACTGAAGCCGGTCGGAAAGCTGCCTCTCGCCGCGCTTCTACAGACATCCCGGCGGTCTGCTGCTTGCCTCCCTGACGAACAGTCTTTTCCGATTTCTAGCAGCATATTAAAGCGCGTCCACAGCAGTCTAAAATCTTGCCTCCTACCCACCCCCGAATTTTCTATTTTGGAAATGTTTTAGCATGACATCTAATCTCCTAACAATGTATTTAAAAGACAAATAATCGGATGATCTGTTCGTGTTCAAGAACGAGAGATCCCTTTTTTCCTGTCCATTCCCTTCAGCCTCTGCAAACTGTTTCTGCTGAAACTTGTTACAACAGCCGGCAGCGAATTCACACACATTCTCTGAACTGCACGTTTTTGTTTTCCCTCCAAAGGAGTGCAGAAACTAACCCTTTGAATTTAAAGAATCCTGGAATTTCCTTCCATGAATAGCTGCCAGAAGAGAAAGCTTTTTACTGGCAGGGTATTCCTCTCTCGAAGGCTTACAAATACAGGCAAAGAGAGGATCTGCTCCTGCTTTCTTGAGCAGCCTTCACAGTGTTTCCCCGGCTTTCACACCACATTCCGGCTGCAAACCTTACGTTGGTCCGGAGACAGCGCCTTCTCTTGCCGGCTGGCTCTCTAAACTGAAACCGCTCAGAAAGCTGTCTCTGGCCGCGGTTTCACAGACATCTCGGCTGTCTGCTCCTTGCCGCTCTGAGAAGCAGTCATTTCAGATATCTAGCATCACATCACAGAGCATGCAGATGAGTCTAAAATATTTCTCTCTTAGAAAGTTGCTATTTATGAAAATTGTTTTAGCATGACTTTTCATCTTCTAACAATGTAATTAAAGGGAAAATTATCAGATGATCTGCTCGTGCTTCAAGGACGAGGGATCCCTGTTTTCCAGTGTAGTCTCATCAGCCTCTGCAAACTCTTTCTACTGAAACAGCAGGCAGGGAATCCACAGCACATTCTCTGAACGGCACGGTTTTGTGTTTCTCCAAAGGAGAGCAGAAACTAACCCCTTGATTTTAAAGCATCACAGAATTCTCTTCCATGAATCGCTGCTAGAAGAGAAAGCATTTTAGCGGCAGGCTATTCCTCTCTCGAAGGCTGACAAATACAGGCAAACAGTCGAGCTGCTTTTGCTTTCTTGCGCAGCCTTCACAGTGTAGCCCCGGCTTTCACAGTAGGCTTCAGCTGCAAACATTACGTTGTTCGGGAGACAGTGCCTTCTCTTACCGGCTAGCTCTCTAAACTGAAGCCGGTCGGAAAGCTGCCTCTCGCCGCGGTTCTACAGACATCCCGGCGGTCTGCTGCTTGCCTCCCTGACGAACAGTCTTTTCCGATTTCTAGCAGCATATTAAAGCGCGTCCACAGCAGTCTAAAATCTTGCCTCCTACCCAACCCCGAATGTTCTATTTTGGAAATGTTTTAGCATGACATCTAATCTCCTAACAATGTATTTAAAAGACAAATAATCGGATGATCTGTTCGTGTTCAAGGACGAGAGATGCCTTTTTTCCTGTCCATTCCCTTCAGCCTCTGCAAACTGTTTCTGCTGAAACTTGTTACAACAGCCGGCAGCGAATTCACACACATTCTCTGAATTGCACGGTTTTGTTTTTCCTCCAAGGGAGTGCAGAAACTAACCCTTTGAATTTAAAGAATCCTGGAATTTCTTTCCATGAATAGCTGCCAGAAGAGAAAGCTTTTTACCGGCAGGGTATTCCTCTCTCGAAGGCTTACAAATACAGGCAAAGAGAGGATCTGCTCCTGCTTTCTTGAGCAGCCTTCACAGTGTTTCCCCGGCTTTCACACCACATTCCGGCTGCAAAGATTACGTTGGTCCGGAGACAGCGCCTTCTCTTCCCGGCTAGCTCTCTATACTGAAGCCGGTCGGAAAGCTGCCTCTGCCCGCGGTTCTAAAGACATCCCGGCGGTCTTCTTCTTGCCTCCCTGACGAACAGTCATTTCAGATTTTGGGAGGAATTAACACAGTTTGGGAGAAAAAAAACGATTATGGGGAAAATGAACAGAGTTTGGGGGGGGAAAACCCATTTTGTAGGGAAAGGAACACAGTTAAGGTGGAAAGAAACAGATTCTGTGGAAAATGAAATTGTAGGGAAATGAACCCAGTTTTGCTGGAATTAAACATATTTTGTGGAAAATGAGGGTTTTTTTCTCCCCCCGACTGGATTCATTTTCCCCAAAATCGGGTTTTTTTCCTCCCAAATTGGGTTCATTTTCCCCAAAATCCTTTTTTTCCCACAAAAACTGGGTGCATTTTCACACAAATCAGGTTTTCCCCTCCAAACTGATTACATTTTCCAAAAATCTTCTATTTCCACTCCACACTGGGTTTATTTTCCCCAAAATCATTTTTTTCCCCATTACTGGATTCATTTCCCCAAAATCGTTTTTTTTCCACCAAAACTGAGTTCATTTTCCCGAAATCGTTTCCCCCCCCCCCCCCCCCCCCCAAAAAAAAACTGGCTGCATTTTCACACAAATGAGATTTTCCCCTCCAAACTGATTTCATTTTCCCCCAAATCCGGGTTTATTTCCCAATTACTGGGTTCATTTCCCCAAAATAATTTTTTCCCAAAGCACTCTTCATTTTCCCCAAAATCGATTTTTTTCCACCAAAACAGAGACCATTTACCTACAAGTTGGGTTTTCCCCCCAAACTGTGTTCATTTTCCCCCAAATTAGGGTTTTTTACAAAATTTTACAAAATTACTGGGTTAATTTTCCCCAAAATCACTTCGCCCCCCCCCCCCCCCCCAAACTGGATGCATTTTCATACAAATCAGGATTTTCCCCCCCCCAAAGTGGGTTAATTTTCACCATAATCAGCTTCTTTCCTCCCAAACTCGGTTCATTTCCCTACAAGTTGGTTTCCTCCGCCCAAAACTTTGTTCATTTTCCCCAAAATTCGAATTTTTTAACCCAATTACTGGGTTCATTTTCCCAAAATATTTTTTTTCCCCAAAACTGGGTTCATTTTCCTTAAAAAACGGGTTTTTCTGCCAAAACTGGGTTCATTTTCTGCATAATCAGCATTTTTCCTCGGAAACTAGGTTCATTTTCCACAAAATCCTTATTTCCCCCCAAAACTGGGTTTATTTTCACACAAATCAGGTTTTCCCCTCAAAACAGTATTCATTTTCCCCAAAATCTTCTATTTCCACTCCACACTTGGTTCATTTTCCCCAAAAACAGATTTTTCCCCCAAAACTGGGTCCATTTTCTCTAAATTCGGGTTTTTTTTCCACCAAAACTCGGTTCATTTCCCTAGAAGTTGGTTTTCCCCCCCCAAACTTTGTTCATTTTCCCCAAAATTCGTTTTTTTTTACCCAATTACTGGGTTCGTTTTCTCCAAAATAATTGTTTTCCCCAAAACTGGGTTCATTTTCTGCATAATCAGTTTTTCCCTCTGAAACTGGGTTCATTTTCCACAAAATTCGGGAAATGAACTGAGTTTTGGTGGAAAAAAAACTGACTTTGGGGAAAATGAACCCAGTTAGGGAGGAAAAAAATCCGATTTTGGAGCAAATTACCCCAATTATGGGGGAAAAAAAATAATTTTCGGGAAATGAACCCAGTAATTGGAAAACCCGGATTCTGGGGAAAATGAACACAGTTTTGAAGGAAAAAAAAAGATTTGGGGAAATAAAGCCAGTAACTGGTTCAAAAATCCATATGTTGGGGAAAATGAACACAATTTGGTGGGGAAAAACCCGATATGTAGGGAAATAAACCCATTTTTGGTGGAAAAAAACATATTTTGAGGAAAATGAACCCAGTTTTTTTGGGGAAAAATTATTTTGGGGAAAATGAACCCAGTTTTGGAGGAGAGAAGCTGATTATGGGGGAAATGAACCCAGTTTGGGGGGGGAAAAATATTTTGTGGAAATAAAGCCAGTAATTGGGTAAAAACCCCGGATTTTGGAGAAAAATGAACCCAGTCTGGTGGGGAAAACCCAATTTGTAGGGAAATAAACCCAGTTTTGTGGAAAAATATATTTTGGGGAAAATAAATGCAGTAATGGGGAAAAATCCTGATTTTGGGGAAAATGAACCAAGTGCGGAGTGGAAATAGAATATTTTGAGGAAAATGAAATCAGTTTGGAGGGGACAACCTGATTTGTGTGAAAATGTACCCAGTTTTCGGGGGGGGGGGAAAGGATTTTGTGGAAAATGAACCTAGTTTTGGAGAAAAAAATCTGATTATGCGGAAAATGAACCCCTTTTGGGGGGAAAAATGATTTTGGGGGAAATGAACGCAGTAATTGGGTAAAAAACTCTAATTTGGGGGAAAATGGAACCAGTTTGGTAGGGAAAACCAAATTTGTAGGGAAGTGAACCCATTTTTGGTGGAAAAAAAACATATTTTGGAAAAAATGGACACAGTTTTGGGGGGAAAAAATGATTTTGGGGGAAAATGAACCCAGTAATAGGGAAAAAAATGATTTTGGGGAAAATGAACCCAGTGTGGAATGGAAATAGAAGATTTTGGGGAAAATGAAATCAGATAGGAGGGGAAAACCTGATTTTTGTGAAAATGAACTGAGTTTTGGGGGGAAATAAGGATTTTATGTAAAATGAACCTATTTTTGGAGGAAAAAAGCTGATTATGTGGAAAATGAACCCAGTTTTGCGGAAAAACCTGTTTTCAAGGAAAATGAACCCAGTTTTGGGGAAAAAAAATGATTTTGGGGAAAATGAACCCAGTGATCGGGTAAAAAACCCGGATTTTGGGGAAAATGAACACAGTTTGTTGGGGAAAACCTAATATGTAGGGAAATAAACCCAGTTTTGGTGGAAAAAACATATTTTGGGGAAAATGAACCCAGTTTTGGGGTAAAAAAAATGATTTTTGGAAAAATTAACCCACTTTGTGAGAAAACCCCCTGATTTTGGAGAAAATGAACCCAGTAATGGGAAAAATCCTGATTTTGGGGAAAATGAACCAAGTGCGGAGTGGAAATAGAAGGTTTTGAGGAAAATGAAATCAGTTTGGACGGGACAACCTGATTTGTGTGAAAATGTACCCAGTTTGGGGGTTAATAGGGATTTTGCGGAAAATGAACCTAGTTTCGGAGGAAAAATTCTGATTATACGGAAAATGAACAGAGTTTTGGGGGAAAAAAACGTTTTTAAGGAAAATGAACCCAGTTTTTGGGGGAAAAATTATTTTGGGGAAAATGAACACAGTAATTGGGTAAAAAACCCCCGAATTTTGGGAAAATCAGCAGAGTTGGGGGGGGGGAAGACTTGTAGAGAAATGAACCGACTTTTGCTGTAAAAAAAACCGACTTTGGGGAAAATCAACCCAGTTTGGGAGGAAAAAATCCGATTTTGGGGAAAATGAACACTGGAGGGGAAAAAAACCTGGTTTTGGGGAAAATGAACACTGGAGGGGAAAACTAGATTTGTGTGAAAATGCACCCAGTGTTTTGTGGAAAAAAAGGATTTTGGGGAAAATGAACCCAGTTTAGGAAGAAAGAAGCTGATTATGGGGAAAATTAACCCAGTTTGGAGGGGATAACCCGTTTTTGATTAAAATGAACCCAGTTTTGAGGGAAAAAAAAATTTTTTGGGAAATAAAGCCAGTAATTGGGGCTTCTCCAAAACAACCAGGTTTTGGAGAAAATGAACACAATTTGGTGGGAAAACCCAATATTTAGGGAAATAAACCCAGTTTTGGTGGAAAAAAAACATATTTTGGGAAAATGAACACAGTTTTGGGGGAAAAAATGATTTTGGGGAAAATGAACCCAGTAATGGAGAAAAAATCCTGATTTTGGGGAAAATGAACCCAGTGTGGAGTGGAAATTGAAGATTTTGGGGAAAATGAAATCAGTTTGGAGGGGAAAACCTGATTTGTGTGAAAATGTACCCAGTTTTTGGGGGAGAAAAAGGATTTTGGGTAAAATGAACCCAGTGTGGAGTGGAAATAGAAGATTTTGGAGAAAATGAACACTGTTTGGAGGGGAACACCTGATTTTGGAGAAAAAGCATCCAGTTTTGGGGGGAAATAAGGATTTTGTGGAAAATGAATATAGTTTTGGAGGATAAAAACGATTTATGCAGAAAATGAACCCAGTTTTGGGTAAAAAACCCGTTTTTAAGGAAAATGAACCCAATTTTGGGGAAAAAAATTTATTTTTGGGAAAATGAACCCAGTAATTGGGTAAAATACCCGAATTTTGGGGAAAATGAACCCCGTTTGGGAGGAAAAAAACCCGATTATGGGAAAAATGAACCCAGTTTTGGGGAAAAAATTATTTTGGGGAAAATGAAATCAGTTTTGGGAAAAAAATTATTTTGGGGAAAATGAACACAGTAATGGGGAAAAAAAATGATTTTGGGGAAAATGAACCCAGTTTTGGGGGAAAACCCCGGATTTGGGGAAAATGAACCCAGTTTTGGGGATAAAAATGATTTTGGGGAAAATGAACCCAGTAATGGAGAAAAAATCCTGATTTTGGGGAAAATGAACCCAGTGTGGAGTGGAAATAGAAGATTTTGGGGAAAATGAAATCAGTTTGGAGGGGAACACCTGATTTTGGAGAAAAAGCATCCAGTTTTGGGGGGAAATAAGGATTTTGTGGAAAATGAATATAGTTTCGGAGGATAAAAGCTATTTATGCAGAAAATGAACCCAGTTTTGGGTAAAAAACCCGTTTTTAAGGAAAATGAACCCAAATTGGGGAAAAAAAAATTATTTTTGGGAAAATGAACCCAGTAATTGGGTAAAAAAACCGAATTTTGGGGAAAATGAACCCCGTTTGGGAGGAAAAAAAACCCGATTATGGGAAAAATGAACCCAGTTTTGGGGGAAAAAATTATTTTGGGGAAAATGAAATCAGTTTTGGGAAAAAAATTATTTTGGGGAAAATGAACCCAGTAATGGGGAAAAAAAACCTGATTTTGGGGAAAATGAACCCAGTGTTTCAGAGGAAATAGAAGATTTTGGGGAAAAAAAATCAAAAATTCACCAAAAATTACACCAAAAATTTCACCAAAATCATTATTTCCCTCCCAAAACTGGATTCATTTCCACCAAAATCAGGTTTTTTCCTCCAAAACCGGGTTCATTTTCCCCAAAATCCTATTTTTCCCCCAAAACTGGGTGCATATTCACACAAATCAGGTTTTCCCCTCCTAAAAGGGTTCATTTTCCACAAAAGCTTCTATTTCCACTCCACACTGGGTTCATTTTCCCCATAATCAGGGTTTATTCCCAATTACTGTGTTCACTTTCTCAAAAATCCTTTCCCCCCCCCCCCCCCCCCCCGCAAAAATGGGTTCATTTATATCAAAAACTAACCCCTTGATTTTAAAGAATCCTGGAATTTCCTTCCATGAATAGCTGCCAGAAGAGAAAGCTTTTTACCGGCAGTGTATTCCTCTCTCGAAGGCTAAAAAATACAGGCAAAGAGAGGATCTGCACCTCCTTTCTTGAGCAGCCTTCACAGTGTTTCCCCGGCTTTCACACCACATTCCGGCTGCAAACCTTACGTTGGTCCGGAGACAGCGCCTTCTCTTGCCGGCTGGCTCTCTAAACTGAAACCGCTCAGAAAGCTGTCTCTGGCCGCGGTTTCACAGACATCTCGGCTGTCTGCTCCTTGCCGCTCTGAGAAGCAGTCATTTCAGATATCTAGCATCACATCACAGCGCATGCACATGAGTCTAAAATCTTTCTCTCTTAGAAAGTTGCTATTTATGAAAATTGTTTTAGCATGACTTTTCATCTTCTAACAATGTAATTAAAGGGAATATTTTCAGATGATCTGCTCGTGCTTCAAGGACGAGGGATCCCTGTTTTCCAGTGTAGTCTCATCAGCCTCTGCAAACTCTTTCTACTGAAACAGCAGGCAGGGAATCCACAGCACATTCTCTGAACGGCACGGTTTTGTGTTTCTCCAAAGGAGAGCAGAAACTAACCCCTTGATTTTAAAGCATCACAGAATTCTCTTCCATGAATCGCTGCTAGAAGAGAAAGCATTTTAGCGGCAGGCTATTCCTCTTTCGAAGGCTGACAAATACAGGCAAACAGTCGAGCTGCTTTTGCTTTCTTGCGCAGCCTTCACAGTGTAGCCCCGGCTTTCACAGTAGGCTTCAGCTGCAAACATTACGTTGTTCGGGAGACAGTGCCTTCTCTTACCGGCTAGCTCTCTAAACTGAAGCCGGTCGGAAAGCTGCCTCTCGCCGCGGTTCTACAGACATCCCGGCGGTCTGCTGCTTGCCTCCCTGACGAACAGTCTTTTCCGATTTCTAGCAGCATATTAAAGCGCGTCCACAGCAGTCTAAAATCTTGCCTCTTACCCACCCCCGAATTTTCTATTTTGGAAATGTTTTAGCATGACATCTAATCTCCTAACAATGTATTTAAAAGACAAATAATCGGATGATCTGTTCGTGTTCAAGAACGAGAGATCCCTTTTTTCCTGTCCATTCCCTTCAACCTCTGCAAACTGTTTCTGCTGAAACTTGTTACAACAGCCGGCAGCGAATTCACACACATTCTCTGAACTGCACGTTTCTGTTTTCCCTCCAAGGGAGTGCAGAAACTAACCCTTTGAATTTAAAGAATCCTGGAATTTCCTTCCATGAATAGCTGCCAGAAGAGAAAGCTTTTTACCGGCAGGGTATTCCTCTCTCGAAGGCTTACAAATACAGGCAAAGAGAGGATCTGCTCCTGCTTTTTTGAGCAGCCTTCACAGTGTTTCCCCGGCTTTCACACCACATTCCGGCTGCAAACCTTACGTTGGTCCGGAGACAGCGCCTTCTCTTGCCGGCTGGCTCTCTAAACTGAAACCGCTCAGAAAGCTGTCTCTGGCCGCGGTTTCACAGACATCTCGGCTGTCTGCTCCTTGCCGCTCTGAGAAGCAGTCATTTCATATATCTAGCATCACATCACAGCGCATGCAGATGAGTCTAAAATCTTTCTTAGAAACTTGCTATTTATGAAAATTGTTTTAGCATGACTTTTCATCTTCTAACAATGTAATTAAAGGGAATATTTTCAGATGATCTGCTCGTGCTTCAAGGACGAGGGATCCCTGTTTTCCAGTGTAGTCTCATCAGCCTCTGCAAACTCTTTCTACTGAAACAGCAGGCAGGGAATCCACAGCACATTCTCTGAACGGCACGGTTTTGTGTTTCTCCAAAGGAGAGCAGAAACTAACCCCTTGATTTTAAAGAATCACAGAATTCTCTTCCATGAATCCCTGCTAGAAGAGAAAGCATTTTAGCGGCAGGCTATTCCTCTCTCGAAGGCTGACAAATACAGGCAAACAGTCGAGCTGCTTTTGCTTTCTTGCGCAGCCTTCACAGTGTAGCCCCGGCTTTCACAGTAGGCTTCAGCTGCAAACATTACGTTGTTCGGGAGACAGTGCCTTCTCTTACCGGCTAGCTCTCTAAACTGAAGCCGGTCGGAAAGCTGCCTCTCGCCGCGGTTCTACAGACATCCCGGCGGTCTGCTGCTTGCCTCCCTGACGAACAGTCTTTTCCGATTTCTAGCAGCATATTAAAGCGCGTCCACAGCAGTCTAAAATCTTGCCTCCTACCCACCCCCGAATTTTCTATTTTGGAAATGTTTTAGCATGACATCTAATCTCCTAACAATGTATTTAAAAGACAAATAATCGGATGATCTGTTCGTGTTCAAGAACGAGAGATCCCTTTTTTCCTGTCCATTCCCTTCAGCCTCTGCAAACTGTTTCTGCTGAAACTTGTTACAACAGCCGGCAGCGAATTCACACACATTCTCTGAACTGCACGTTTCTGTTTTCCCTCCAAGGGAGTGCAGAAACTAACCCTTTGAATTTAAAGAATCCTGGAATTTCCTTCCATGAATAGCTGCCAGAAGAGAAAGCTTTTTACTGGCAGGGTATTCCTCTCTCGATGGCTTACAAATACAGGCAAAGAGAGGATCTGCTCCTGCTTTTTTGAGCAGCCTTCACAGTGTTTCCCCGGCTTTCACACCACATTCCGGCTGCAAACCTTACGTTGGTCCGGAGACAGCGCCTTCTCTTGCCGGCTGGCTCTCTAAACTGAAACCGCTCAGAAAGCTGTCTCTGGTTGCGGTTTCACAGACATCTCGGCTGTCTGCTCCTTGCCGCTCTGAGAAGCAGTCATTTCAGATATCTAGCATCACATCACAGCGCATGCAGATGAGTCTAAAATCTTTCTCTCTTAGAAACTTGCTATTTATGAAAATTGTTTTAGCATGACTTTTCATCTTCTAACAATGTAATTAAAGGGAAAATTATCAGATGATCTGCTCGTGCTTCAAGGACGAGGGATCCCTGTTTTCCAGTGTAGTCTCATCAGCCTCTGCAAACTCTTTCTACTGAAACAGCAGGCAGGGAATCCACAGCACATTCTCTGAACGGCACGGTTTTGTGTTTCTCCAAAGGAGAGCAGAAACTAACACCTTGATTTTAAAGCATCACAGAATGTTCTTCCATGAATCGCTGCTAGAAGAGAAAGCATTTTAGCGGCAGGCTATTCCTCTCTCGAAGGCTGACAAATACAGGCAAACAGTCGAGCTGCTTTTGCTTTCTTGCGCAGCCTTCACAGTGTAGCCCCCGGCTTTCACAGTAGGCTTCAGCTGCAAACATTACGTTGTTCGGGAGACAGCGCCTTCTCTTCCCGGCTAGCTCTCTAAACTGAAGCCGGTCGGAAAGCTGCCTCTGCCCGCGGTTCTAAAGACATCCCGGCGGTCTTCTTCTTGCCTCCCTGACGAACAGTCATTTCAGATTTTGGGAGGAATTAACACAGTTTGGGAGAAAAAAAACGATTATGGGGAAATGAACAGAGTTTGGGGGGGGAAAACCCATTTTGTAGGGAGAGGAACACAGTTAAGGTGGAAAGAAACAGATTCTGTGGAAAATGAAATTGTAGGGAAATGAACCCAGTTTTGCTGGAATTAAACATATTTTGTGGAAAATGAGGGTTTTTTTCTCCCCCCGACTGGATTCATTTTCCCCAAAATCGGGTTTTTTTCCTCCCAAATTGGGTTCATTTTCCCCAAAATCCTTTTTTTCCCACAAAAACTGGGTGCATTTTCACACAAATCAGGTTTTCCCCTCCAAACTGATTACATTTTCCAAAAATCTTCTATTTCCACTCCACACTGGGTTTATTTTCCCCAAAATCATTTTTTTTCCCCATTACTGGATTCATTTCCCCAAAATCGTTTTTTTTCCACCAAAACTGAGTTCATTTTCCCGAAATCGTTTCCCCCCCCCCCCCCCCCCCCCCCAAAAAAAAACTGGCTGCATTTTCACACAAATGAGATTTTCCCCTCCAAACTGATTTCATTTTCCCCCAAATCCGGGTTTATTTCCCAATTACTGGGTTCATTTCCCCAAAATAATTTTTTCCCAAAGCACTCTTCATTTTCCCCAAAATCGATTTTTTCCCACCAAAACAGAGACCATTTACCTACAAGTTGGGTTTTCCCCCCAAACTGTGTTCATTTTCCCCCAAATTAGGGTTTTTTACAAAATTTTACAAAATTACTGGGTTAATTTTCCCCAAAATCACTTCGCCCCCCCCCCCCCCCCCCCAAACTGGATGCATTTTCATACAAATCAGGATTTTCCCCCCCCAAAGTGGGTTAATTTTCACCATAATCAGCTTCTTTCCTCCCAAACTCGGTTCATTTCCCTACAAGTTGGTTTCCTCCGCCCAAACTTTGTTCATTTTCCCCAAAATTCGATTTTTTTAAGCCAATTACTGGGTTCATTTTCCCAAAATATTTTTTTTCCCCCAAAACTGGGTTCATTTTCCTTAAAAACGGGTTTTTCTGCCAAAACTGGGTTCATTTTCTGCATAATCAGCATTTTTCCTCGGAAACTAGGTTCATTTTCCACAAAATCCTTATTTCCCCCCAAAACTGGGTTTATTTTCACACAAATCAGGTTTTCCCCTCAAAACAGTATTCATTTTCCCCAAAATCTTCTATTTCCACTCCACACTTGGTTCATTTTCCCCAAAAACAGATTTTTCCCCCAAAACTGGGTCCATTTTCTCTAAATTCGGGTTTTTTTCCACCAAAACTCGGTTCATTTCCCTAGAACGTTGGTTTTCCCCCCCCAAACTTTGTTCATTTTCCCCAAAATTCGTTTTTTTTACCCAATTACTGGGTTCGTTTTCTCCAAAATAATTGTTTTCCCCAAAACTGGGTTCATTTTCTGCATAATCAGTTTTTCCCTCTGAAACTGGGTTCATTTTCCACAAAATTCGGGAAATGAACTGAGTTTTGGTGGAAAAAAAACTGACTTTGGGGAAAATGAACCCAGTTAGGGAGGAAAAAATCCGATTTTGGAGCAAATTACCCCAATTATGGGGGAAAAAAAATAATTTTCGGGAAATGAACCCAGTAATTGGAAAACCCGGATTCTGGGGAAAATGAACACAGTTTTGAAGGAAAAAAAAAGATTTTGGGGAAATAAAGCCAGTAACTGGTTCAAAAATCCATATGTTGGGGAAAATGAACACAATTTGGTGGGGAAAACATATGTAGGGAAATAAACCCATTTTTGGTGGAAAAAACATATTTTGAGGAAAATGAACCCAGTTTTTTTGGGGAAAAAATTATTTTGGGGAAAATGAACCCAGTTTGGGAGGAGAGAAGCTGATTATGGGGGAAATGAACCCAGTTTGGGGGGGGAAAAATATTTTGTGGAAATAAAGCCAGTAATTGGGTAAAAACCCCGGATTTTGGAGAAAAATGAACCCAGTCTGGTGGGGAAAACCCAATTTGTAGGGAAATAAACCCAGTTTTGTGGAAAAAATATATTTTGGGGAAAATAAATGCAGTAATGGGGAAAAATCCTGATTTTGGGGAAAATGAACCAAGTGCGGAGTGGAAATAGAATATTTTGAGGAAAATGAAATCAGTTTGGAGGGGACAACCTGATTTGTGTGAAAATGTACCCAGTTTTGGGGGGGGGGGGGGGAAAGGATTTTGTGGAAAATGAACCTAGTTTTGGAGAAAAAAATCTGATTATGCGGAAAATGAACCCCTTTTGGGGGGAAAAATGATTTTGGGGGAAATGAACGCAGTAATTGGGTAAAAAACTCTAATTTGGGGGAAAATGGAACCAGTTTGGTAGGGAAAACCAAATTTGTAGGGAAGTGAACCCATTTTTGGTGGAAAAAAAACATATTTTTGGAAAAAATGGACACAGTTTTGGGGGGAAAAAATGATTTTGGGGAAAATGAACCCAGTAATAGGGAAAAAAATGATTTTGGGGAAAATGAACCCAGTGTGGAATGGAAATAGAAGATTTTGGGGAAAATGAAATCAGATAGGAGGGGAAAACCTGATTTTTGTGAAAATGAACTGAGTTTTGGGGGGAAATAAGGATTTTATGTAAAATGAACCTATTTTTGGAGGAAAAAAGCTGATTATGTGGAAAATGAACCCAGTTTTGCGGAAAAACCTGTTTTCAAGGAAAATGAACCCAGTTTTGGGGAAAAAAATGATTTTGGGGAAAATGAACCCAGTGATCGGGTAAAAAACCCGGATTTTGGGGAAAATGAACACAGTTTGTTGGGGAAAACCTAATATGTAGGGAAATAAACCCAGTTTTGGTGGAAAAAACATATTTTGGGGAAAATGAACCCAGTTTTGGGGTAAAAAAATGATTTTTGGAAAAATTAACCCACTTTGTGAGAAAACCCCCTGATTTTGGAGAAAATGAACCCAGTAATGGGGAAAAATCCTGATTTTGGGGAAAATGAACCAAGTGCAGAGTGGAAATAGAAGGTTTTGAGGAAAATGAAATCAGTTTGGACGGGACAACCTGATTTGTGTGAAAATGTCCCCAGTTTTGGGGGTTAATAGGGATTTTGCGGAAAATGAACCTAGTTTCGGAGGAAAAATTCTGATTATACGGAAAATGAACAGAGTTTTGGGGGAAAAAAACGTTTTTAAGGAAAATGAACCCAGTTTTTGGGGGAAAAATTATTTTGGGGAAAATGAACACAGTAATTGGGTAAAAAAACCCCGAATTTTGGGAAAATCAGCAGAGTTGGGGGGGGGGAAGACTTGTAGAGAAATGAACCGACTTTTGCTGTAAAAAAACCGACTTTGGGGAAAATCCAGTTTGGGAGGAAAAAATCCGATTTTGGGGAAAATGAACACTGGAGGGGAAAAAAACCTGGTTTTGGGGAAAATGAACACTGGAGGGGAAAACTAGATTTGTGTGAAAATGCACCCAGTGTTTTGTGGAAAAAAAGGATTTTGGGGAAAATGAACCCAGTTTAGGAAGAAAGAAGATGATTATGGGGAAAATTAACCCAGTTTGGAGGGGATAACCCGTTTTTGATTAAAATGAACCCAGTTTTGAGGGAAAAAAAAATTTTTTGGGAAATAAAGCCAGTAATTGGGGCTTCTCCAAAACAACCAGGTTTTGGAGAAAATGAACACAATTTGGTGGGGAAAACCCAATATTTAGGGAAATAAACCCAGTTTTGGTGGAAAAAAAACATATTTTGGGGAAAATGAACACAGTTTTGGGGGAAAAAATGATTTTGGGGAAAATGAACCCAGTAATGGAGAAAAAATCCTGATTTTGGGGAAAATGAACCCAGTGTGGAGTGGAAATTGAAGATTTTGGGGAAAATGAAATCAGTTTGGAGGGGAAAACCTGATTTGTGTGAAAATGTACCCAGTTTTTGGGGGAGAAAAAGGATTTTGGGTAAAATGAACCCAGTGTGGAGTGGAAATAGAAGATTTTGGAGAAAATGAACACTGTTTGGAGGGGAACACCTGATTTTGGAGAAAAAGCATCCAGTTTTGGGGGGAAATAAGGATTTTGTGGAAAATGAATATAGTTTTGGAGGATAAAAACTATTTATGCAGAAAATGAACCCAGTTTTGGGTAAAAAATCCGTTTTTAAGGAAAATGAACCCAATTTTGGGGAAAAAAATTTATTTTTGGGAAAATGAACCCAGTAATTGGGTAAAATACCCGAATTTTGGGGAAAATGAACCCCGTTTGGGAGGAAAAAAACCCGATTATGGGAAAAATGAACCCAGTTTTGGGGAAAAAATTATTTTGGGGAAAATGAAATCAGTTTTGGGAAAAAAATTATTTTGGGGAAAATGAACACAGTAATGGGGAAAAAAAATGATTTTGGGGAAAATGAACCCAGTTTTGGGGGAAAACCCCGGATTTGGGGAAAATGAACCCAGTTTTGGGGATAAAAATGATTTTGGGGAAAATGAACCCAGTAATGGAGAAAAAATCCTGATTTTGGGGAAAATGAACCCAGTGTGGAGTGGAAATAGAAGATTTTGGGAAAAATGAAATCAGTTTGGAGGGGAACACCTGATTTTGGAGAAAAAGCATCCAGTTTTGGGGGGAAATAAGGATTTTGTGGAAAATGAATATAGTTTCGGAGGATAAAAGCTATTTATGCAGAAAATGAACCCAGTTTTGGGTAAAAAACCCGTTTTTAAGGAAAATGAACCCAAATTGGGGAAAAAAAAATTATTTTTGGGAAAATGAACCCAGTAATTGGGTAAAAAAACCGAATTTTGGGGAAAATGAACCCCGTTTGGGAGGAAAAAAAACCCGATTATGGGAAAAATGAACCCAGTTTTGGGGGAAAAAATTATTTTGGGGAAAATGAAATCAGTTTTGGGAAAAAAATTATTTTGGGGAAAATGAACCCAGTAATGGGGAAAAAAACCTGATTTTGGGGAAAATGAACCCAGTGTTTCAGAGGAAATAGAAGATTTTGGGGAAAAAAAATCAAAAATTCACCAAAAATTACACCAAAAATTTCACCAAAATCATTATTTCCCTCCCAAAACTGGATTCATTTCCCCCAAAATCAGGTTTTTTCCTCCCAAACCGGGTTCATTTTCCCCAAAATCCTATTTTTCCCCCAAAACTGGGTGCATATTCACACAAATCAGGTTTTCCCCTCCTAAAACGGTTCATTTTCCACAAAAGCTTCTATTTCCACTCCACACTGGGTTCATTTTCCCCATAATCAGGGTTTATTCCCAATTACTGTGTTCACTTTCTCAAAAATCCTTTTACCACCCCCCCCCCCCCCCTCAAAAATGGGTTCATTTATCTCAAAAACTGACCCCTTGATTTTAAAGAATCCTGGAATTTCCTTCCATGAATAGCTGCCAGAAGAGAAAGCTTTTTACCGGCAGGGTATTCCTCTCTCGAAGGCTTACAAATACAGGCAAAGAGAGGATCTGCTCCTGCTTTCTTGAGCAGCCTTCACAGTGTTTCCCCGGCTTTCACACCACATTCCGGCTGCAAACCTTACGTTGGTCCGGAGACAGCGCCTTCTCTTGCCGGCTGGCTCTCTAAACTGAAACCGCTCAGAAAGCTGTCTCTGGCCGCGGTTTCACAGACATCTCGGCTGTCTGCTCCTTGCCGCTCTGAGAAGCAGTCATTTCAGATATCTAGCATCACATCACAGCGCATGCACATGAGTCTAAAATCTTTCTCTCTTAGAAACTTGCTATTTATGAAAATTGTTTTAGCATGACTTTTCATCTTCTAACAATGTAATTAAAGGGAATATTTTCAGATGATCTGCTCGTGCTTCAAGGACGAGGGATCCCTGTTTTCCAGTGTAGTCTCATCAGCCTCTGCAAACTCTTTCTACTGAAACAGCAGGCAGGGAATCCACAGCACATTCTCTGAACGGCACGGTTTTGTGTTTCTCCAAAGGAGAGCAGAAACTAACCCCTTGATTTTAAAGCATCACAGAATTCTCTTCCATGAATCGCTGCTAGAAGAGAAAGCATTTTAGCGGCAGGCTATTCCTCTCTCGAAGGCTGACAAATACAGGCAAACAGTCGAGCTGCTTTTGCTTTCTTGCGCAGCCTTCACAGTGTAGCCCCGGCTTTCACAGTAGGCTTCAGCTGCAAACATTACGTTGTTCGGGAGACAGTGCCTTCTCTTACCGGCTAGCTCTCTAAACTGAAGCCGGTCGGAAAGCTGCCTCTCGCCGCGGTTCTACAGACATCCCGGCGGTCTGCTGCTTGCCTCCCTGACGAACAGTCTTTTCCGATTTCTAGCAGCATATTAAAGCGCGTCCACAGCAGTCTAAAATCTTGCCTCCTACCCACCCCCGAATTTTCTATTTTGGAAATGTTTTAGCATGACATCTAATCTCCTAACAATGTATTTAAAAGACAAATAATCGGATGATCTGTTCGTGTTCAAGGACGAGAGATGCCTTTTTTCCTGTCCATTCCCTTCAGCCTCTGCAAACTGTTTCTGCTGAAACTTGTTACAACAGCCGGCAGCGAATTCACACACATTCTCTGAACTGCACGGTTTTGTTTTTCCTCCAAGGGAGTGCAGAAACTAACCCTTTGAATTTAAAGAATCCTGGAATTTCCTTCCATGAATAGCTGCCAGAAGAAAAAGCTTTTTACCGGCAGGGTATTCCTCTCTCGAAGGCTTACAAATACAGGCAAAGAGAGGATCTGCTCCTGCTTTCTTGAGCAGCCTTCACAGTGTTTCCCCGGCTTTCACACCACATTCCGGCTGCAAACATTACGTTGGTCCGGAGACAGCGCCTTCTCTTCCCGGCTAGCTCTCTAAACTGAAGCCGGTCGGAAAGCTGCCTCTGCCCGCGGTTCTAAAGACATCCCGGCGGTCTTCTTCTTGCCTCCCTGACGAACAGTCATTTCAGATTTTGGGAGGAATTAACACAGTTTGGGAGAAAAAAAACGATTATGGGGAAAATGAACAGAGTTTGGGGGGGGAAAACCCATTTTGTAGGGAAAGGAACACAGTTAAGGTGGAAAGAAACAGATTCTGTGGAAAATGAAATTGTAGGGAAATGAACCCAGTTTTGCTGGAATTAAACATATTTTGTGGAAAATGAGGGTTTTTTTCTCCCCCCGACTGGATTCATTTTCCCCAAAATCGGGTTTTTTTCCTCCCAAATTGGGTTCATTTTCCCCAAAATCCTTTTTTTCCCACAAAAACTGGGTGCATTTTCACACAAATCAGGTTTTCCCCTCCAAACTGATTACATTTTCCAAAAATCTTCTATTTCCACTCCACACTGGGTTTATTTTCCCCAAAATCATTTTTTTCCCCATTACTGGATTCATTTCCCCAAAATCGTTTTTTTTCCACCAAAACTGAGTTCATTTTCCCGAAATCGTTTCCCCCCCCCCCAAAAAAAAACTGGCTGCATTTTCACACAAATGAGATTTTCCCCTCCAAACTGATTTCATTTTCCCCCAAATCCGGGTTTATTTCCCAATTACTGGGTTCATTTCCCCAAAATAATTTTTTCCCAAAGCACTCTTCATTTTCCCCAAAATCGATTTTTTTCCACCAAAACAGAGACCATTTACCTACAAGTTGGGTTTTCCCCCCAAACTGTGTTCATTTTCCCCCAAATTAGGGTTTTTTACAAAATTTTACAAAATTACTGGGTTAATTTTCCCCAAAATCACTTCGCCCCCCCCCCCCCCCCCCCCAAACTGGATGCATTTTCATACAAATCAGGATTTTCCCCCCCCAAAGTGGGTTAATTTTCACCATAATCAGCTTCTTTCCTCCCAAACTCGGTTCATTTCCCTACAAGTTGGTTTCCTCCGCCCAAAACTTTGTTCATTTTCCCCAAAATTCGAATTTTTTAACCCAATTACTGGGTTCATTTTCCCAAAATATTTTTTTTCCCCAAAACTGGGTTCATTTTCCTTAAAAACGGGTTTTTCTGCCAAAACTGGGTTCATTTTCTGCATAATCAGCATTTTTCCTCGGAAACTAGGTTCATTTTCCACAAAATCCTTATTTCCCCCCAAAACTGGGTTTATTTTCACACAAATCAGGTTTTCCCCTCAAAACAGTATTCATTTTCCCCAAAATCTTCTATTTCCACTCCACACTTGGTTCATTTTCCCCAAAAACAGATTTTTCCCCCAAAACTGGGTCCATTTTCTCTAAATTCGGGTTTTTTTTCCACCAAAACTCGGTTCATTTCCCTAGAAGTTGGTTTTCCCCCCCCAAACTTTGTTCATTTTCCCCAAAATTCGTTTTTTTTACCCAATTACTGGGTTCGTTTTCTCCAAAATAATTGTTTTCCCCAAAACTGGGTTCATTTTCTGCATAATCAGTTTTTCCCTCTGAAACTGGGTTCATTTTCCACAAAATTCGGGAAATGAACTGAGTCTTGGTGGAAAAAAAACTGACTTTGGGGAAAATGAACCCAGTTAGGGAGGAAAAAATCCGATTTTGGAGCAAATTACCCCAATTATGGGGGGAAAAAAATAATTTTCGGGAAATGAACCCAGTAATTGGAAAACCCGGATTCTGGGGAAAATGAACACAGTTTTGAAGGAAAAAAAAAGATTTTGGGGAAATAAAGCCAGTAACTGGTTCAAAAATCCATATGTTGGGGAAAATGAACACAATTTGGTGGGGAAAACCCGATATGTAGGGAAATAAACCCATTTTTGGTGGAAAAAACATATTTTGAGGAAAATGAACCCAGTTTTTTTGGGGAAAAAATTATTTTGGGGAAAATGAACCCAGTTTGGGAGGAGAGAAGCTGATTATGGGGGAAATGAACCCAGTTTGGGGGGGGGAAAATATTTTGTGGAAATAAAGCCAGTAATTGGGTAAAAACCCCGGATTTTGGAGAAAAATGAACCCAGTCTGGTGGGGAAAACCCAATTTGTAGGGAAATAAACCCAGTTTTGTGGAAAAAATATATTTTGGGGAAAATAAATGCAGTAATGGGGAAAAATCCTGATTTTGGGGAAAATGAACCAAGTGCGGAGTGGAAATAGAATATTTTGAGGAAAATGAAATCAGTTTGGAGGGGACAACCTGATTTGTGTGAAAATGTACCCAGTTTTGGGGGGGGGGGGGAAGGATTTTGTGGAAAATGAACCTAGTTTTGGAGAAAAAAATCTGATTATGCGGAAAATGAACCCCTTTTGGGGGGAAAAATGATTTTGGGGGAAATGAACGCAGTAATTGGGTAAAAAACTCTAATTTGGGGGAAAATGGAACCAGTTTGGTAGGGAAAACCAAATTTGTAGGGAAGTGAACCCATTTTTGGTGGAAAAAAAAACCATATTTTGGAAAAAATGGACACAGTTTTGGGGGGAAAAAATGATTTTGGGGAAAATGAACCCAGTAATAGGGAAAAAAATGATTTTGGGGAAAATGAACCCAGTGTGGAATGGAAATAGAAGATTTTGGGGAAAATGAAATCAGATAGGAGGGGAAAACCTGATTTTTGTGAAAATGAACTGAGTTTTGGGGGGAAATAAGGATTTTATGTAAAATGAACCTATTTTTGGAGGAAAAAAGCTGATTATGTGGAAAATGAACCCAGTTTTGCGGAAAAACCTGTTTTCAAGGAAAATGAACCCAGTTTTGGGGAAAAAAATGATTTTGGGGAAAATGAACCCAGTGATCGGGTAAAAAACCCGGATTTTGGGGAAAATGAACACAGTTTGTTGGGGAAAACCTAATTTGTAGGGAAATAAACCCAGTTTTGGTGGAAAAAACATATTTTGGGGAAAATGAACCCAGTTTTGGGGTAAAAAAATGATTTTTGGAAAAATTAACCCACTTTGTGAGAAAACCCCCTGATTTTGGAGAAAATGAACCCAGTAATGGGGAAAAATCCTGATTTTGGGGAAAATGAACCAAGTGCGGAGTGGAAATAGAAGGTTTTGAGGAAAATGAAATCAGTTTGGACGGGACAACCTGATTTGTGTGAAAATGTACCCAGTTTTGGGGGTTAATAGGGATTTTGCGGAAAATGAACCTAGTTTCGGAGGAAAAATTCTGATTATACGGAAAATGAACAGAGTTTTGGGGGAAAAAAACGTTTTTAAGGAAAATGAACCCAGTTTTTGGGGGAAAAATTATTTTGGGGAAAATGAACACAGTAATTGGGTAAAAAAACCCCGAATTTTGGGAAAATCAGCAGAGTTGGGGGGGGGGAAGACTTGTAGAGAAATGAACCGACTTTTGCTGTAAAAAAACCGACTTTGGGGAAAATCAACCCAGTTTGGGAGGAAAAAATCCGATTTTGGGGAAAATGAACACTGGAGGGGAAAAAAACCTGGTTTTGGGGAAAATGAACACTGGAGGGGAAAACTAGATTTGTGTGAAAATGCACCCAGTGTTTTGTGGAAAAAAAAGGATTTTGGGGAAAATGAACCCAGTTTAGGAAGAAAGAAGATGATTATGGGGAAAATTAACCCAGTTTGGAGGGGATAACCCGTTTTTGATTAAAATGAACCCAGTTTTGAGGGAAAAAAAAATTTTTTGGGAAATAAAGCCAGTAATTGGGGCTTCTCCAAAACAACCAGGTTTTGGAGAAAATGAACACAGTTTGGTGGGGAAAACCCAATATTTAGGGAAATAAACCCAGTTTTGGTGGAAAAAAAACATATTTTGGGGAAAATGAACACAGTTTTTGGGGAAAAAATGATTTTGGGGAAAATGAACCCAGTAATGGAGAAAAAATCCTGATTTTGGGGAAAATGAACCCAGTGTGGAGTGGAAATTGAAGATTTTGGGGAAAATGAAATCAGTTTGGAGGGGAAAACCTGATTTGTGTGAAAATGTACCCAGTTTTTGGGGGAGAAAAAGGATTTTGGGTAAAATGAACCCAGTGTGGAGTGGAAATAGAAGATTTTGGAGAAAATGAACACTGTTTGGAGGGGAACACCTGATTTTGGAGAAAAAGCATCCAGTTTTGGGGGGAAATAAGGATTTTGTGGAAAATGAATATAGTTTTGGAGGATAAAAGCTATTTATGCAGAAAATGAACCCAGTTTTGGGTAAAAAATCCGTTTTTAAGGAAAATGAACCCAATTTTGGGGAAAAAAATTTATTTTTGGGAAAATGAACCCAGTAATTGGGTAAAATACCCGAATTTTGGGGAAAATGAACCCCGTTTGGGAGGAAAAAAACCCGATTATGGGAAAAATGAACCCAGTTTTGGGGAAAAAATTATTTTGGGGAAAATGAAATCAGTTTTGGGAAAAAAATTATTTTGGGGAAAATGAACACAGTAATGGGGAAAAAAATGATTTTGGGGAAAATGAACCCAGTTTTGGGGGAAAACCCCGGATTTGGGGAAAATGAACCCAGTTTTGGGGATAAAAATGATTTTGGCGAAAATGAACCCAGTAATGGAGAAAAAATCCTGATTTTGGGGAAAATGAACCCAGTGTGGAGTGGAAATAGAAGATTTTGGGGAAAATGAAATCAGTTTGGAGGGGAACACCTGATTTTGGAGAAAAAGCATCCAGTTTTGGGGGGAAATAAGGATTTTGTGGAAAATGAATATAGTTTCGGAGGATAAAAGCTATTTATGCAGAAAATGAACCCAGTTTTGGGTAAAAAACCCGTTTTTAAGGAAAATGAACCCAAATTGGGGAAAAAAAAATTATTTTTGGGAAAATGAACCCAGTAATTGGGTAAAAAAAACCGAATTTTGGGGAAAATGAACCCCGTTTGGGAGGAAAAAAAACCCGATTATGGGAAAAATTAACCCAGTTTTGGGGGAAAAAATTATTTTGGGGAAAATGAAATCAGTTTTGGGAAAAAAATTATTTTGGGGAAAATGAACCCAGTAATGGGGAAAAAAACCTGATTTTGGGGAAAATGAACCCAGTGTTTCAGAGGAAATAGAAGATTTTGGGGAAAAAAAATCAAAAATTCACCAAAAATTACACCAAAAATTTCACCAAAATCATTATTTCCCTCCCAAAACTGGATTCATTTCCCCCAAAATCAGGTTTTTTCCTCCCAAACCGGGTTCATTTTCCCCAAAATCCTATTTTTCCCCCAAAACTGGGTGCATATTCACACAAATCAGGTTTTCCCCTCCTAAAACGGTTCATTTTCCACAAAAGCTTCTATTTCCACTCCACACTGGGTTCATTTTCCCCATAATCAGGGTTTATTCCCAATTACTGTGTTCACTTTCTCAAAATCCTTTACCACCCCCCCCCCCCCCCCCCTCAAAAATGGGTTCATTTATCTCAAAAACTGACCCCTTGATTTTAAAGAATCCTGGAATTTCCTTCCATGAATAGCTGCCAGAAGAGAAAGCTTTTTACCGGCAGGGTATTCCTCTCTCGAAGGCTTACAAATACAGGCAAAGAGAGGATCTGCTCCTGCTTTCTTGAGCAGCCTTCACAGTGTTTCCCCGGCTTTCACACCACATTCCGGCTGCAAACCTTACGTTGGTCCGGAGACAGCGCCTTCTCTTGCCGGCTGGCTCTCTAAACTGAAACCGCTCAGAAAGCTGTCTCTGGCCGCGGTTTCACAGACATCTCGGCTGTCTGCTCCTTGCCGCTCTGAGAAGCAGTCATTTCAGATATCTAGCATCACATCACAGAGCATGCAGATGAGTCTAAAATCTTTCTTAGAAACTTGCTATTTATGAAAATTGTTTTAGCATGACTTTTCATCTTCTAACAATGTAATTAAAGGGAATATTTTCAGATGATCTGCTCGTGCTTCAAGGACGAGGGATCCCTGTTTTCCAGTGTAGTCTCATCAGCCTCTGCAAACTCTTTCTACTGAAACAGCAGGCAGGGAATCCACAGCACATTCTCTGAACGGCACGGTTTGTGTTTCTCCAAAGGAGAGCAGAAACTAACCCCTTGATTTTAAAGAATCACAGAATTCTCTTCCATGAATCCCTGCTAGAAGAGAAAGCATTTTAAGCGGCAGGCTATTCCTCTCTCGAAGGCTGACAAATACAGGCAAACAGTCGAGCTGCTTTTGCTTTCTTGCGCAGCCTTCACAGTGTAGCCCCGGCTTTCACAGTAGGCTTCAGCTGCAAACATTACGTTGTTCGGGAGACAGTGCCTTCTCTTACCGGCTAGCTCTCTAAACTGAAGCCGGTCGGAAAGCTGCCTCTCGCCGCGGTTCTACAGACATCCCGGCGGTCTGCTGCTTGCCTCCCTGACGAACAGTCTTTTCCGATTTCTAGCAGCATATTAAAGCGCGTCCACAGCAGTCTAAAATCTTGCCTCCTACCCACCCCCGAATTTTCTATTTTGGAAATGTTTTAGCATGACATCTAATCTCCTAACAATGTATTTAAAAGACAAATAATCGGATGATCTGTTCGTGTTCAAGGACGAGAGATGCCTTTTTTCCTGTCCATTCCCTTCAGCCTCTGCAAACTGTTTCTGCTGAAATTTGTTACAACAGCGGCAGCGAATTCACACACATTCTCTGAACTGCACGGTTTTGTTTTTCCTCCAAGGGAGTGCAGAAACTAACCCTTTGAATTTAAAGAATCCTGGAATTTCCTTCCATGAATAGCTGCCAGAAGAGAAAGCTTTTTACCGGCAGGGTATTCCTCTCTCGAAGGCTTACAAATACAGGCAAAGAGAGGATCTGCTCCTGCTTTCTTGAGCAGCCTTCACAGTGTTTCCCCGGCTTTCACACCACATTCCGGCTGCAAAGATTACGTTGGTCCGGAGACAGCGCCTCTCTTCCCGGCTAGCTCTCTATACTGAAGCCGGTCGGAAAGCTGCCTCTGCCCGCGGTTCTAAAGACATCCCGGCGGTCTTCTTCTTGCCTCCCTGACGAATAGTCATTTCAGATTTTGGGAGGAATTAACACAGTTTGGAGAAAAAAAACGATTATGGGGAAAATGAACAGAGTTTGGGGGGGGAAAACCCATTTTGTAGGGAAAGGAACACAGTTAAGGTGGAAAGAAACAGATTCTGTGGAAAATGAAATTGTAGGGAAATGAACCCAGTTTTGCTGGAATTAAACATATTTTGTGGAAAATGAGGGTTTTTTTCTCCCCCCGACTGGATTCATTTTCCCCAAAATCGGGTTTTTTTCCTCCCAAATTGGGTTCATTTTCCCCAAATCCTTTTTTTCCCACAAAAACGGTGCATTTTCACACAAATCAGGTTTTCCCCTCCAAACTGATTACATTTTCCAAAAATCTTCTATTTCCACTCCACACTGGGTTTATTTTCCCCAAAATCATTTTTTTCCCCATTACTGGATTCATTTCCCCAAAATCGTTTTTTTTCCACCAAAACTGAGTTCATTTTCCCGAAATCGTTTCCCCCCCCCCCCCCCCCCCCCCAAAAAAAAACTGGCTGCATTTTCACACAAATGAGATTTTCCCCTCCAAACTGATTTCATTTTCCCCCAAATCCGGGTTTATTTCCCAATTACTGGGTTCATTTCCCCAAAATAATTTTTTTCCCAAAGCACTCTTCATTTTCCCCAAAATCGATTTTTTTCCACCAAAACAGAGACCATTTACCTACAAGTTGGGTTTTCCCCCCAAACTGTGTTCATTTTCCCCCAAATTAGGGTTTTTTACAAAATTTTACAAAATTACTGGGTTAATTTTCCCCAAAATCACTTCGCCCCCCCCCCAAACTGGATGCATTTTCATACAAATCAGGATTTTCCCCCCCCAAAGTGGGTTAATTTTCACCATAATCAGCTTCTTTCCTCCCAAACTCGGTTCATTTCCCTACAAGTTGGTTTCCTCCGCCCAAAACTTTGTTCATTTTCCCCAAAATTCGAATTTTTTAACCCAATTACTGGGTTCATTTTCCCAAAATATTTTTTTTCCCCAAAACTGGGTTCATTTTCCTTAAAAACGGGTTTTTCTGCCAAAACTGGGTTCATTTTCTGCATAATCAGCATTTTTTCCTCGGAAACTAGGTTCATTTTCCACAAAATCCTTATTTCCCCCCAAAACTGGGTTTATTTTCACACAAATCAGGTTTTCCCCTCAAAACAGTATTCATTTTCCCCAAAATCTTCTATTTCCACTCCACACTTGGTTCATTTTCCCCAAAAACAGATTTTTCCCCAAAACTGGGTCCATTTTCTCTAAATTCGGGTTTTTTTCCACCAAAACTCGGTTCATTTCCCTAGAAGTTGGTTTTCCCCCCCCCAAACTTTGTTCATTTTCCCCAAAATTCGTTTTTTTTACCCAATTACTGGGTTCGTTTTCTCCAAAATAATTGTTTTCCCCAAAACTGGGTTCATTTTCTGCATAATCAGTTTTTCCCTCTGAAACTGGGTTCATTTTCCACAAAATTCGGGAAATGAACTGAGTTTTGGTGGAAAAAAAACTGACTTTGGGGAAAATGAACCCAGTTAGGAGGAAAAAATCCGATTTTGGAGCAAATTACCCCAATTATGGGGGGAAAAAAATAATTTTCGGGAAATGAACCCAGTAATTGGAAAACCCGGATTCTGGGGAAAATGAACACAGTTTTGAAGGAAAAAAAAAGATTTTGGGGAAATAAAGCCAGTAACTGGTTCAAAAATCCATATGTTGGGGAAAATGAACACAATTTGGTGGGGAAAACCCGATATGTAGGGAAATAAACCCATTTTTGGTGGAAAAAACATATTTTGAGGAAAATGAACCCAGTTTTTTTGGGGAAAAAATTATTTTGGGGAAAATGAACCCAGTTTGGGAGGAGAGAAGCTGATTATGGGGGAAATGAACCCAGTTTGGGGGGGGAAAAATATTTTGTGGAAATAAAGCCAGTAATTGGGTAAAAACCCCGGATTTTGGAGAAAAATGAACCCAGTCTGGTGGGGAAAACCCAATTTGTAGGGAAATAAACCCAGTTTTGTGGAAAAAATATATTTTGGGGAAAATAAATGCAGTAATGGGGAAAAATCCTGATTTTGGGGAAAATGAACAAGTGCGGAGTGGAAATAGAATATTTTGAGGAAAATGAAATCAGTTTGGAGGGGACAACCTGATTTGTGTGAAAATGTACCCAGTTTTGGGGGGGGGGGGAAAGGATTTTGTGGAAAATGAACCTAGTTTTGGAGAAAAAAATCTGATTATGCGGAAAATGAACCCCTTTTGGGGGGAAAAATGATTTTGGGGAAATGAACGCAGTAATTGGGTAAAAAACTCTAATTTGGGGGAAAATGGAACCAGTTTGGTAGGGAAAACCAAATTTGTAGGGAAGTGAACCCATTTTTGGTGGAAAAAAACCATATTTTGGAAAAAATGGACACAGTTTTGGGGGGAAAAAATGATTTTGGGGAAAATGAACCCAGTAATAGGGAAAAAAATGATTTTGGGGAAAATGAACCCAGTGTGGAATGGAAATAGAAGATTTTGGGGAAATGAAATCAGATAGGAGGGGAAAACCTGATTTTTGTGAAAATGAACTGAGTTTTGGGGGGAAATAAGGATTTTATGTAAAATGAACCTATTTTTGGAGGAAAAAAGCTGATTATGTGGAAAATGAACCCAGTTTTGCGGAAAAACCTGTTTTCAAGGAAAATGAACCCAGTTTTGGGGAAAAAAATGATTTTGGGGAAAATGAACCCAGTGATCGGGTAAAAAACCCGGATTTTGGGAAAATGAACACAGTTTGTTGGGGAAAACCTAATATGTAGGGAAATAAACCCAGTTTTGGTGGAAAAAACATATTTTGGGGAAAATGAACCCAGTTTGGGGTAAAAAAATGATTTTTGGAAAAATTAACCCACTTTGTGAGAAAACCCCCTGATTTTGGAGAAAATGAACCCAGTAATGGGGAAAAATCCTGATTTGGGGAAAATGAACCAAGTGCGGAGTGGAAATAGAAGGTTTTGAGGAAAATGAAATCAGTTTGGACGGGACAACCTGATTTGTGTGAAAATGTACCCAGTTTTGGGGGTTAATAGGGATTTTGCGGAAAATGAACCTAGTTTCGGAGGAAAAATTCTGATTATACGGAAAATGAACAGAGTTTTGGGGGAAAAAAACGTTTTTAAGGAAAATGAACCCAGTTTTTGGGGGAAAAATTATTTTGGGGAAAATGAACACAGTAATTGGGTAAAAAAACCCCGAATTTTGGAAAATCAGCAGAGTTGGGGGGGGGAAGACTTGTAGAGAAATGAACCGACTTTTGCTGTAAAAAAAACCGACTTTGGGGAAAATCAACCCAGTTTGGGAGGAAAAAATCCGATTTTGGGGAAAATGAACACTGGAGGGGAAAAAAACCTGGTTTTGGGGAAAATGAACACTGGAGGGGAAAACTAGATTTGTGTGAAAATGCACCCAGTGTTTTGTGGAAAAAAAAGGATTTTGGGGAAAATGAACCCAGTTTAGGAAGAAAGAAGATGATTATGGGGAAAATTAACCCAGTTTGGAGGGGATAACCCGTTTTTGATTAAAATGAACCCAGTTTTGAGGGAAAAAAAATTTTTTGGGAAATAAAGCCAGTAATTGGGGCTTCTCCAAAACAACCAGGTTTTGGAGAAAATGAACACAATTTGGTGGGGAAACCCCAATATTTAGGGAAATAAACCCAGTTTTGGTGGAAAAAAAACATATTTTGGGAAAATGAACACAGTTTTGGGGGAAAAATTGATTTTGGGGAAAATGAACCCAGTAATGGAGAAAAAATCCTGATTTTGGGGAAAATGAACCCAGTGTGGAGTGGAAATTGAAGATTTTGGGGAAAATGAAATCAGTTTGGAGGGGAAAACCTGATTTGTGTGAAAATGTACCCAGTTTTTGGGGGAGAAAAAGGATTTTGGGTAAAATGAACCCAGTGTGGAGTGGAAATAGAAGATTTTGGAGAAAATGAACACTGTTTGGAGGGGAACACCTGATTTTGGAGAAAAAGCATCCAGTTTTGGGGGGAAATAAGGATTTTGTGGAAAATGAATATAGTTTTGGAGGATAAAAGCTATTTATGCAGAAAATGAACCCAGTTTTGGGTAAAAAATCCGTTTTTAAGGAAAATGAACCCAATTTTGGGGAAAAAAATTTATTTTTGGGAAAATGAACCCAGTAATTGGGTAAAATACCCGAATTTTGGGGAAAATGAACCCCGTTTGGAGGAAAAAAACCCGATTATGGGAAAAATGAACCAGTTTTGGGGAAAAAATTATTTTGGGGAAAATGAAATCAGTTTTGGGAAAAAATTATTTTGGGGAAAATGAACACAGTAATGGGGAAAAAAAATGATTTTGGGGAAAATGAACCCAGTTTTGGGGGAAAACCCCGGATTTGGGGAAAATGAACCCAGTTTTGGGGATAAAAATGATTTTGGGGAAAATGAACCCAGTAATGGAGAAAAAATCCTGATTTGGGGGAAAATGAACCCAGTGTGGAGTGGAAATAGAAGATTTTGGGGAAAATGAAATCAGTTTGGAGGGGAACACCTGATTTTGGAGAAAAAGCATCCAGTTTTGGGGGGAAATAAGGATTTTGTGGAAAATGAATATAGTTTCGGAGGATAAAAGCTATTTATGCAGAAAATGAACCCAGTTTTGGGTAAAAAACCCGTTTTTAAGGAAAATGAACCCAAATTGGGGAAAAAAAAATTATTTTTGGGAAAATGAACCCAGTAATTGGGTAAAAAAAACCGAATTTTGGGGAAAATGAACCCCGTTTGGGAGGAAAAAAAACCCGATTATGGGAAAAATGAACCCAGTTATGGGGGAAAAAATTATTTTGGGGAAAATGAAATCAGTTTTGGGAAAAAAATTATTTTGGGGAAAATGAACCCAGTAATGGGGAAAAAACCTGATTTTGGGGAAAATGAACCCAGTGTTTCAGAGGAAATAGAAGATTTTGGGGAAAAAAAATCAAAAATTCACCAAAAATTACACCAAAAATTTCACCAAAATCATTATTTCCCTCCCAAAACTGGATTCATTTCCCCCAAAATCAGGTTTTTTCCTCCCAAACCGGGTTCATTTTCCCCAAAATCCTATTTTTCCCCAAAAACTGGGTGCATATTCACACAAATCAGGTTTTCCCCTCCTAAAAC
>JAUMJJ010000559.1:0-52948 GCA_033556795.1 Tapera naevia | reverse complement strand
GGGCGCGGGCGGCTGTCACGTGATCCCGGCCGGGGGAGCGGGAAGGCGCTGCCACGTGATCCCAGCAGGGGGCGCGCCTGCGCGCCGCGGCCCCGCGCGGGGGGAACCACGTGATCCCGACTGGGGGGGGAGAGAGGGGGGCGCGTCACGTGATCCCGGCCCGGGGTTGGGGGAGGGGGGGTGACACGTGGGCACTGGGGGCGCTGGGAGGGGGCACGGGCAGTGGGGGCGATGGAGGGTACTGGGAGGGGGTAGAGGCACTGGGAGGCGATGGAGGGTACTGGGAGGGGGCACAGGCACTGGGGGGTGATGGAGGGTACTGGGAGGGGCACAGGCACTGGGGGGCGATGGAGGGTACTGGGAGGGGGCACAGGCACTGGGGGCGATGGAGGGTACTGGGAGGGGGCACAGGCACTGGGGGGTGATGGAGGGTACTGGGAGGGGGCACGGGCACTGGGGGCGATGGAGGGTACTGGGAGGGGGCACGGGCAGTGGGGGGGCGATGGAGGGTACTGGGAGGGGCACGGGCAGTGGGGGCGATGGAGGGTACTGGGAGGGGGCACGGGCACTGGGGGCGATGGAGGGTACTGGGAGGGGGCACGGGCACTGGGGGGCGATGGAGGGTACTGGGAGGGGGCACGGGCACTGGGGGGTGATGGAGGGTACTGGGAGGGAGCATGGGCACTGGGGGGCGATGGAGGGTACTGGGAGGGGCCACGGGCACTGGGGGGTGATGGAGGGTACTGGGAGGGGCACAGGCACTGGGGGGCGATGGAGGGTACTGGGAGGGGGCACGGGCACTGGGGGCGATGGAGGGTACTGGGAGGGGGCACGGGCAGTGGGGGCGATGGAGGGTACTGGGAGGGGGCATGGGCAGTGGGGGGCGATGGAGGGTACTGGGAGGGGGCACGGGCACTGGGGGGTGATGGAGGGTACTGGGAGGGAGCATGGGCACTGGGGGGCGATGGAGGGTACTGGGAGGGGCCACGGGCACTGGGGGGTGATGGAGGGTACTGGGAGGGGCACAGGCACTGGGGGGCGATGGAGGGTACTGGGAGGGGGCACGGGCACTGGGGGCGATGGAGGGTACTGGGAGGGGGCACGGGCAGTGGGGGCGATGGAGGGTACTGGGAGGGGGCATGGGCAGTGGGGGGCGATGGAGGGTACTGGGAGAGGCCACAGGCACTGGGGGGTGATGGAGGGTACTGGGAGGGGGCACGGGCAGTGGGGGCGATGGAGGGTACTGGGAGGGGCCACGGGCACTGGGGGGTGATGGAGGGTACTGGGAGGGGCCACGGGCACTGGGGGGCGATGGAGGGTACTGGGAGGGGGCACGGGCAGTGGGGGGCGATGGAGGGTACTGGGAGGGGGCACGGGCAGTGGGGGGCGATGGAGGGTACTGGGAGGGGGCATGGGCACTGGGGGGCGATGGAGGGTACTGGGAGGGGGCATGGGCACTGGGGGGCGATGGAGGGTACTGGGAGGGGGCACGGGCACTGGGGGGCGATGGAGGGTACTGGGAGGGGCCACGGGCACTGGGGGGTGATGGAGGGTACTGGGAGGGAGCATCGGCACTGGGGGGCGATGGAGGGTACTGGGAGGGGCCACGGGCACTGGGGGGTGATGGAGGGTACTGGGAGGGGCACAGGCACTGGGGGGCGATGGAGGGTACTGGGAGGGGGCACGGGCACTGGGGGCGATGGAGGGTACTGGGAGGGGGCACGGGCAGTGGGGGCGATGGAGGGTACTGGGAGGGGGCACGGGCAGTGGGGGGCGATGGAGGGTACTGGGAGAGGCCACGGGCACTGGGGGGCGATGGAGGGTACTGGGAGGGGCCACGGGCACTGGGGGGCGATGGAGGGTACTGGGAGGGGGCACGGGCAGTGGGGGGTGATGGAGGGTACTGGGAGGGGGCACGGGCAGTGGGGGGCGATGGAGGGTACTGGGAGGGGGCATGGGCACTGGGGGGCGATGGAGGGTACTGGGAGGGGGTAGAGGCACTGGGAGGCGATGGAGGGTACTGGGAGGGGGCACGGGCACTGGGGGGCGATGGAGGGTACTGGGAGGGGCCACGGGCACTGGGGGGTGATGGAGGGTACTGGGAGGGAGCATGGGCACTGGGGGGCGATGGAGGGTACTGGGAGGGGCCACGGGCACTGGGGGGTGATGGAGGGTACTGGGAGGGGCACAGGCACTGGGGGGCGATGGAGGGTACTGGGAGGGGGCACGGGCACTGGGGGCGATGGAGGGTACTGGGAGGGGGCACGGGCAGTGGGGGCGATGGAGGGTACTGGGAGGGGGCATGGGCAGTGGGGGGCGATGGAGGGTACTGGGAGAGGCCACGGGCACTGGGGGGTGATGGAGGGTACTGGGAGGGGGCACGGGCAGTGGGGGCGATGGAGGGTACTGGGAGAGGCCACGGGCACTGGGGGGTGATGGAGGGTACTGGGAGGGGGCACGGGCACTGGGGGCGATGGAGGGTACTGGGAGGGGGCACGGGCACTGGGGGCGATGGAGGGTACTGGGAGGGGGCACGGGCACTGGGGGCGATGGAGGGTACTGGGAGAGGCACGGGCACTGGGGGGCGATGGAGGGTACTGGGAGGGGGCACGGGCAGTGGGGGGCGATGGAGGGTACTGGGAGGGGGCACGGGCAGTGGGGGGCGATGGAGGGTACTGGGAGGGGGCATGGGCACTGGGGGGCGATGGAGGGTACTGGGAGGGGGTAGAGGCACTGGGAGGCGATGGAGGGTACTGGGAGGGGGCACGGGCACTGGGGGGCGATGGAGGGTACTGGGAGGGGCCACGGGCACTGGGGGGTGATGGAGGGTACTGGGAGGGAGCATGGGCACTGGGGGGCGATGGAGGGTACTGGGAGGGGCCACGGGCACTGGGGGGTGATGGAGGGTACTGGGAGGGGCACAGGCACTGGGGGGCGATGGAGGGTACTGGGAGGGGGCACGGGCACTGGGGGCGATGGAGGGTACTGGGAGGGGGCACGGGCAGTGGGGGCGATGGAGGGTACTGGGAGGGGGCATGGGCAGTGGGGGGCGATGGAGGGTACTGGGAGAGGCCACGGGCACTGGGGGGTGATGGAGGGTACTGGGAGGGGGCACGGGCAGTGGGGGCGATGGAGGGTACTGGGAGAGGCCACGGGCACTGGGGGGTGATGGAGGGTACTGGGAGGGGGCACGGGCACTGGGGGCGATGGAGGGTACTGGGAGGGGGCACGGGCACTGGGGGCGATGGAGGGTACTGGGAGGGGGCACGGGCACTGGGGGCGATGGAGGGTACTGGGAGAGGCACGGGCACTGGGGGGCGATGGAGGGTACTGGGAGGGGGCACGGGCAGTGGGGGGCGATGGAGGGTACTGGGAGGGGCACAGGCACTGGGGGGCGATGGAGGGTACTGGGAGGGGGCACGGGCACTGGGGGCGATGGAGGGTACTGGGAGGGGGCACGGGCAGTGGGGGCGATGGAGGGTACTGGGAGGGGGCACGGGCACTGGGGGGCGATGGAGGGTACTGGGAGAGGCCACAGGCACTGGGGGGTGATGGAGGGTACTGGGAGGGGGCACGGGCAGTGGGGGCGATGGAGGGTACTGGGAGAGGCCACAGGCACTGGGGGGTGATGGAGGGTACTGGGAGGGGGCACGGGCAGTGGGGGCGATGGAGGGTACTGGGAGAGGCACAGGCACTGGGGGGCGATGGAGGGTACTGGGAGGGGGCACGGGCAGTGGGGGCGATGGAGGGTACTGGGAGGGGGCACGGGCACTGGGGGGCGATGGAGGGTACTGGGAGGGGGCATGGGCACTGGGGGGCGATGGAGGGTACTGGGAGGGGGTAGAGGCACTGGGAGGCGATGGAGGGTACTGGGAGGGGGCACGGGCACTGGGGGGCGATGGAGGGTACTGGGAGGGGCCACGGGCACTGGGGGGTGATGGAGGGTACTGGGAGGGGGCACGGGCACTGGGGGCGATGGAGGGTACTGGGAGGGGCCACGGGCACTGGGGGCAAAGGCACTGGGGGGCGACAGTGGTTACTGGGACAGGACAAAGCCACTGGGGGTAAGGGGAGGGGGCACAGGCACTGGGAGGCGACAGAGGGTATTGGGAAGGGGCACAGGCACTGGGGGGCGATGGTGGGTACTGGAACAGGGCACAGTCACTGGGGGTAATGGGAGGGGGCACAGGCACTGGGGGGCAACAGAGGGTACTGGGAGGGGGCACAGGCACTGTGGGGCAATTGGGGGTTGTAGGAGAGGGCACAGGCACTGGGGGTAATGGGAGGGTACTGGGAGGGGGCACGGGCACTGGGAGTAATGGAAGAGGTCGCAGGCACTGTAGGGCAACGAAGGGTACTGGGCGGGGGCACAGGCACTGGGGGTAATGGGAGGGATACTGGGAGGGTATCACAGGGGCATTGGGAGGGGGCACAGGGCTCCTGGGGGCCACTCTGTGGCCCTGACGCTGGTCCTTGTGCCCCAGAAGGGCTTCGGAGAAGCAGACTTTTGCTTGCAGAATTTCTTCCTCATGTCTAATCTAAGTCTTCCCTCTTCCAATTTAAAGCCGTTCCCCCTCATCCTGTCACTCCAGGCCCTTGGAAAAAGCCCCTCCCCAGCTTTCTTACCTCCCCCCTCAGCTACTGGAAGGCTGCTCCAAGGTCTCCCCAGAGCCTTCTCCTCTCCGGGCTGAACAACCCCAACTCTCCCAGCCTGTCCTCACAGCAGAGGTTCTCCAGCCCTTGGATCATCTCTGTGGCCTCCTCTGGACCAGTTCCAACAGTTCCATATCCTTCTTATGTTGGGGATTCCAGAACTGGATTCAAACTGGTGACACCTTAGGCTCCTCGTAAACACATCATCCCTCCCTGGAACCGAGCACGACCACAGACTCCAGCTGAAACAGCTCTGTGGGCCCAGTGGGGAAGCCTGGGGTGTAAGGACATGATAACATACAGGAATGTGAAAGGATGGAGGAAACCTGGCCTGGAGGAGAAATAACCGTGCTGTGGTGGGACTGGACCAGGATTTTTAAACCCAGCATTCAGGGAAAGCACTGGACTGTCCCTACCCATACACAAAGACAGTCTTGTTACTGAGCTTTGGACTTTGGATGCTGTGGCTCTGCTTTTTAGCCAGCTCATCCTTGCACTCACTGTCTCCAGGAGGCTGTGGGAGCAGAGCAGCTCTCCAGGGAGTGGCTGCACTGATTTACATCCTCTGCCAAAGCAGTGGGAACTCACCCTTCTGTCCACACATTCTCCTCCCCGCTGCATCACCACCTCTGCATGGGGGAGTCTCTTTGCCTGGGGCAAACTCATCCTGAAAGCTTTCTCTCCCTAGCACAGAGAGGCAAAAAGGATCAGCCCCAGGTGATTCCTGGGGCATTTGGAATCACCAGTCTGTACATCCCACCACTGAAATCAGGAGGAGCTACGGTTCTAGAAGTTCACACTCTCACTGGGGCATTACCTACAAGCAGAGAGAAACTGCATTTACAGCACTGTGGAGTTCCCACCTCCCCAGCGAGTGTCCTGCCCCTGGGACACATCTCACTGCTGGGAGCCAAGAGGTAAAAACATTCCTGCTGTCACCTCAGTCCCACAGCAGATCCCAGAACCTGTTCAGGACTGACAGCACTGCACATTTTGGACCAAAACCCGCCTCTGCCCTCGCAGGCAGCCCTTGGAGTACATTTTCCAGCTCACCCCCTCCTCACATTTCCCATTCCTTCCTACCTTGCCTTTGCCCCGGGTGTTCCTCCAGGCAGTAACATCCCCTCTGAGCCTTCACACGCAGGGGCAGCTCCTGTCCTGGCCTCGGCTGCGCCATCCTCGCTGCCAGACGCAGCGCCAAAGCCAGGCAAGTTAGACATGGCAATCCTTGTATCCATAGCAAAGTGTTCCTACACGGGAAGCAATTCCTTTTCCCAACTTGTCCTGGGTGTCCATATCACCTTCAGCCCTGCCCTGCCTCATGGGAAGGATCCACAGTGACTAGAGCAGCCAACCCCATGCGCTAAAGTCTCGGAGCGAAGCGTCCAAGAGGTTTGTGTGGGTGGCTGTAACCTTTGTTATCTTCTGGAAACTTTTGGGAGGAGGGGAAAGATCTCCAGCTTTGCAAGACAGCACCAGAAGTAATTAGTCTTTGTAATTATTAACTCCCAAGGCCTAGCTGGCAGGGATGGAGGGTCCTCAGATTAGAAAAGTAGAGGTTCCAGGATCCAACAAAGGCAGGAAGAATGAGAACTGATAATGCAGATAAGAAGCATTAAGAGAGGATATGTTGGGGATGCTGAATCCCAGCTACATGCTGGGATTGGTTGCAAGGTGACAGTGGCACGTGCTCCTCCTCACTCCCAGCTCCAAAGAACAGGCAGAGCTGTTGAGGAAGGCTGGAAGACCCTGGGACTTCTCCATAACCAGATGAAAGGGCTGGCCCACCAGAGAACTCAGCACGCATCGCTCCCAAGCTTGGGACAGGAAAATCTTCTGCCTTCTCCATGCCCTCTGCACAAGGCTGAAGTGTCCAACCCACCAGCTCGTGAGACACAGACCCAGCTCCCAGCTCTGGGTTACAGAGAAGCCAACACACCACCATAAAGTCTCAGTGCAGCTGGAAGCTCTAACCCAGCACCCTCGTCTCACACCATGGAAGAACCTTGCTGTCTCCCACGTTATTTGCCATTTACATGTCATGGAAATCGCTGGTCGCTGGGTATTGAAGTGTCAGAAAATCCACTTTGCCTCCTGCAAGGTTCCCAGCAAGGCACACACTTGTTGGGAAGACCCTGATGTGGCACCTCCCCACTGCAGCAGGCATTCTCAGTCACCCTTTCTCCCCCTCAGGCCTTCCCACTTCCACTGCCTCTGCTCCCTCACTTGTACCCACCCATCCTCACTCCTCTCACATCCTTCCTGCAGACCCACCTTGCCAAGCTGCTGACCTCCCTGACTTGTCAGCTTACATTTCTCCTCCTCCCACCTGCTCCAGGCAAAGAAACACCTTTTCTGTGTCTTCTCAAGAGTCAGGTCCAGTCAAGCCTCTTGCTCCCCACAGCTCTTCCTCTGGGTGTCTCAGACACAAGGATACACTTGTGGCACTCCACTGGGCTCCGCATCTCCAGCCTGGACACCTCCTCCAGCACCTTGAGAGACCCCTGTCACTTCTGGAGCCACCCCCCATCCCATGGTGACCTCCTCTCAGCCCAGGCTGTGTGGAGGCAGACACTAATGCACACGTGCCGAGCAATGGGGGAAGCACCAGGGCAAAATACAGACTCCTGTTTGGTGGGATCTGTTTCTGGTGGTCCTAATTGTTTCCTGTAGACAGCAAACTCTCTGCTTCCACATCATAGAATTACAGAGTGCTTCAGGTTGGAAAGGATCTTTACAGGTTATCCAGTCCAAGCCCCCTGAAGGAGCAGGGACATCTTCAACCAGATCAGGTTGCTCAAAGCCCCATCCAACCTGGCTCTGAACACCTTCATGGATGGGGCATCCACCACCTCCCTGGACAACTTGTGCCAGTGTTTCATCATCTTCATTGTGAAAAATTTCTTCCTCATCTCCAAACTCCTATCCTGATCCTTCATATTCCCTCCTGGAGTGCCTGCATCTTCCTCTAAATGGGTCATAAATGAAGAGCAGGACTCAAAATCCTGAGTTTGGTTCAAACAAGACACAAGACCGACCTGCAGAGCAAAAGATGCTCTCAGCTGGGACACTTTTCTCAGCACAAATGCTTCCCAGAGAGGGGTCAAGTGTCCTTCTGGTTGCCTTCTCTGCTCATGGATTCAGATCCTACCACAGTTTAAAAGGAGAAAAAAACAAGGAAAAAAACAGACACAGGCTGGGAAGGGAAGGAGAAACAGGGATTATCTTAGAGCTTGGAAAGCAGGACTACACCCCTGACCCAGCAAACCCAGCCCGGATGTTATTGCCATGAAAATGAGGATGAAAACAAATGGCCTAAACCTCTCACCCACCCAGTGACTGCCCTCCCTCTCGTCTGTCCCGGCCAGCAGCGCTGCCTGTTTGCTCAGCTGGCTGCAAGGGCTTCAGCAGAGTCCTCCGGGATCCCTGGGGCCAAGATCTCTGATTTCATGGAGAAGATCTGCCTTGACCACCCATCAAAGGGTAATCTCCGTGCCAGGGCAACGGGATGAAAGGGAAAGGCTGAAGAAGCATAATGCTCAGTTCCTGGGGCAGCAGTGCCACGTTGCTCAGGTGGAAGTGATCCAAGAAGCAGTAACTCTTACAAAAACTGGAATATTTTGATTTAAGCTAAAGCAGAGTTCAGTTTCATCTAAGTAACTGCATTTTTTGAAAGCTACACAGACTGTCCCTCTGACAGCATGTTTGCTTGATAGCATGTTTTTTACAAATGGTGTTTTGCAGACACTGTTCAAAGAGAAATGATGTCTTGTGTTATGTATGGGATGTGCTGAACCAACACATCTTCTTCTCCAATCACCTCAGTTTGCAGATTTTCCTCTCTCTAAAACACACAGTCTCCAGAGCTCCAGTTGGCAGAGATTTGCCTGCTGTGAAGTTCATAACAACATTAAAATTAGTCCTTGGAAAGTAATAGCCTATGCATCAGATTTCTGGGAAAATTGATACATAGGCATGGCAGTGGGAAATACATTCTTGTCTCATTACACGACTGATGGAAACCATTCCCTCATGTTTCCAGTGCAGAAATAAAGGATGCTGCTTTCTAAAAGTCCAAAACAAGTCTCATAGAGTTTATTTGCTGGCATTGTCAGTATCAGATTCTGCAAAGAGCAGTCACACCGTGGCACGGAGAAGACACCCTCCAGAAACAGTGCTGGGTCTCAGCTACAGAAAGCTGACAGAGAACAACCTCATGCTCAGCAGCATCCTTTGAAGAAAGGACTCAGCATGAGCCAAAGAGACACCAGCTGGGGAAGGAAGAAGAGCAGCTGGGAAATTCAGAGAGAAAGGAGGACTATACCTCAGCTTCTTAGGAAAGGCTTTACATTGGAAGGGGGGAAATTTAGATTAGACATTAGGAAGAAATACTTTGTGATGAGTGTGGTGAGGCACTGGTACAGTTTGCTCAGGGAAGTCGTGGATGTCCCCTCCCTGGAGCATTTCTGGGCTGCAAGCGCCCACTGCTGGCTCACGTTGAGCTTCTCATCCACCAAGAATCAGTGATGAATCCTGCAACATCCAGGGAAGAAGCCTGGGAGTCTTCACAAAAGCACTGATGGTCACTGCATCCTCTTCAAACACTCATGGCCAGCTCAAACCTCACTGTAATTCCTGTCTATTAAAAACAGCATCTCCTCAGGTATTTTCCACTTTTAAAATAATAATAATAACAATTATTATTATTATTGTTGTTATTATTGGGGTTTTTTTACCTCAGATTCTAGAGAAGAATGTCAGTCTGAGAGACATCCCTGATTCCAGCTGCCTCTGTCTCTATCTCAGCACTGAAACTGGAGAAGGGAAGGGGATTTCACCAAGCTTTGGGACACACAGCGTGCTTCTGAGAAAAGCACTTGTTGTTGTCTGGGAGGCTGCAAGGAGGGCACCGTGCCTGTCCCAGAGACAGCTGCAGCACAGAGAATGGCCCTTCGGGATTCCCAAAGCAGGGATTCACTTCCCATCACAGTAACTCAATCTCTGCTGCTGGAAAAGGGAGAAAAAGAGAATGATTCCCAGGCTGTGAGACTGAGGATGGATGTCAGCACCTCCTTGGTTCCGTCCAAGGCAGGCTTTCAAGACTGGCATCTCAAGAACTGAGGCCACAGGGGACATGAAAAGGGATCCAAGCAGCTCTGCTACGCTGGTAGCCCCCGAGTTATTTACTTTCATACTAAATTCCACACATATTTCATGCTGTCCCAGCAGCAGCTCGGAGCCACAGGAGCTGCCAGCTGAGCTGCTCTCGGAGGAGGGCAGCAGAGTCCCCCAGATGCCAGCACATCTCTCCACAAGGAACGGGACAAGGAAGGTTTTGCTGCTTCTTGTTAGTCTCCAGGGGCACCCGAACAGCTCCAGCAAGTCTCACCCCAACTATTTCTGTCCCCCTTCCACATATGGAGATGAGGGCTCAGCCTCTGAGACCCTCAAGAGCTTTCTCAGCCTGCCTGTCCATCCATTCCTTCTCTCTGGATATCTCTCCAAAGGGAGAAGGGCCCTTTGGTGGACGACCTTGCCTTCAGAGAAGGTCCATTCCTGTGCTCTCCCAGCTTTACCCCCATTCTCAGAGGTCTTTGGTGTTCTGAGACACTATTCTGATCCTGAATCACTTCCTTGTCCCAACTCTTCAATCCCAGCCATAAAAGGTCCCTTTGGGAGCAACCTCAGCCTAGGAGCAATGTTTCAGGGACCTCACAGCAAGCTCAAACCCATAACAGAGCAGGTAACAAACACAGTGAGTACATCTCTGAGGGGCAAGACTGGCCCAGAGCCTCAGAGAACCAGGGCATGCCCTCTCCTGTCCCAGACAGACACCACTCACATGGGGGCGACCACGCCATGGTCTGAAACAACACCCAGGTCAAGGCTTTGGAAAGGGAGGATGGTGGGGTGTTTTGGTCCTGGTGGATGCTTCTCTTCCTCCCCCTGAGCTGGCAAGTGCTGCTCATGACAGTAGCACAAAGCTCTTCATTCACTCTGTGTTGGGGCAGCGAGGCCACCCCGTACTCACGGGCCTCTGGCTGCTGATAACAGCCCTTATCTCATTCCACACTGTGAATGTGAGGCTCTCCCAGTGGCCCTCCATGTGCTCCTGCTTCTCCTGCCAGGTCTGTATCTCACCCTGCAGAGGCATCGACCTGCCTTTTCTCTTCTGCATTGCCCTCCCAACCCACCCAGAGCGAGTCCTCCCTGGTAGCAGGACTCCAGGTCCAGGAGCTGCAGCACATGCAGAGATGCAGAATGTTCATGCAGGAAGAATTCCAATCAGGCCAAGTGCTCCAGGTCCATCCCTTCCCTGTGCAATTACACCCACTCTCCCAAAATGGTCTGTCAGCATCCCAGTTGCATGGCCAGATGTTGTCATTTACTCCCACGAGGTGTGTGCCCATGTCCTTCCACATATCACGCGATCCAATACAGAGCACCTTCTACCAGACATCAGCAGAAAGCAAAATATCTCCATGGCTTGGGTGCCAGGGAGAAGAAGCAAGGATTATTCCTTCCATTTTATCAAAAAAAGGACTCAGGACCAGCAATAATTCAACACTCTGCAGCCCACAGCAGAATTAAAACCTCGGATGCCGAGTCTCGTGTTTTAAACCATCATCTTCCCACCCTTGACAGCAATTCCAGGACTGCACCAGAAACCTCACATTAGATAGATGCCAGAGAAGCAGTGATAGAACTCCCTCCTCTTTCCTGGGCTCAACCACACAGGTAGGAGAAACCTACAGTTTGGACAAATTAATCCATGATGATGATGCTAAACAAGTGTCAAAGACACAGGTACAGAGACCAGCCCAGGAGAAGGTAGGTTACTAAAATAATTAGCTCTTTATTTCATTTCACTGGAGATTTTTCTGCCTGCTAGCTGGAAAGGGCAGTGAAAAAACATCCAGAGTCTCATGGAGAAGCCTGAATCTCCAGCTCCTCTCACCTGCAGGGATCAGACCTCTGCTCCCCTCCATGGTGGGTCACAGCTGGATAAATGATGGAGGCCAGGAGGGTCAGGGCACACTTAGGATGTTGGGCCCAGGTGGTGAGACAGAGCTGTGGCTTGGCTTAAGGCTCAGGGGTGCTTCAGGTCACTGAATATTGTAGCAGCTCAGTCAAAGCTGCCTGGAGGAGATATTGGTGTCTAAGGGGCAGGTGCTATCACCCTGGACAACAGCTTCCCAAAGGAGTGAGCAGAAAGGGGTTGGAAAGACACGGAGGTGTCATGAAGAACTGTGAGCCATCCATAGTCTCGTGCCTGTGGGCACACAGCTGCCACCCAGGAGCCTTCTGATTGTGAAAGGTGTGTGCTACAGCAACACTAATTTGGTAAGAAAGGATCTTGACTCAGAGGCTCATGGAAGAGAAATGTCTTAAAGGCTTGATGGGAGAGATTGAAGGAGGTGGTGGAAGAGGAGCGTGTTCACAATTGTGAGGGATGGCTTGGGAGCAGAAGAGGGACTGAGGAGCCTGGAGAGACAGAGGAGGGTGTTCACAATTGTGAGGGATGGCTTGGGAGCAGAAGAGGGACTGAGGAGCCTGGAGAGACAGAGGCAAGGACTTCTCTGGCCTGGTGGAGGCTTGAGGACCAAGATAAGGAGCTGTGTTTCCCAGGGTGGCACGCAAGAAAGAGCACTGATAGCCCCAAAGTGCTGCTGGAGAAGCAAGTGAACACATGGACAGAGCCTTGGGGAGCCAGTGGCAGAGTGGAAGTCCCCAGTGGCCAAACCACAGCCAGAAGTGATGGGAAACTCATCCAGGGACACACAAGAGACAGGGAGGGGTTAGAGAGGAACATCCTTCAGGAGCCACGCAGAGGACATCAACCTAAGGAGCAGGAGAGGGCTGCGCAGCCCCCAGGGGTGACACATTTTACAGCCTTTATGGAAAATTCCAGCCCTACTTAATCTCCTGGGGCTCCTGTAAGATTGTGACACAGAGAAAGGGACCAAACAGGAAAGAATTAGAGGAAAAATGCCTCTCCTCTGGCAGCTGTGCCAGGAGTTTGCGGCAGCGGCTGCGGAGCAGCCAGCCCTGCCTCCCCCTCCTCCGGCCGCCTCTGTAAACACTCAGGGCTTACTCAGAAGATTAGAAGGGAACGGGGCAAAAGACAACAGAGTCTCTTTTGTAAGGAGGAAGGATTACGGCATCAAGTGACCGGCTGCAGCTCCCAAGCGGGTTTCAGGCTCCGTGTCTGTCAGGTTCAATCCCCTCCATGAGCCAAGGGGGCACGAGGAGGTGGGACGTGGCGTGGGCCACAAAGGACCCAGCAAGGACACGTGTGGGACCAAACCTCCTCAGCCTCCAGCGCAGCTCAGGAGCCCATGACTGTAAGTATCCAGTCCTTCCAAGAGCAGATAGATTCCTTCAAGATCTATCTTCCTGCGTCTCCGTGACCTCCTCTCACTCCATCTCTCCACTCTACCTGCTTGTTCTTCATCTTGACGATAGCTGCTCGTGTCTGTTTGTTGGGAATGCACCTGATGCAGGATCTTGGTTGCTGTGGAATCCCCCTGCTCAATTCCTGTTGGTCGACTTCCAGGCGTAACGGGTAGTCTGGATGGATCAGGCAGGTGGGTGCAGGAGGTGGCAGGCAGGGGCTCCACGAGGAGCAGGCTATGTGGGGATGGCTCTTCATCTCCATACCGACTCTGATGTGCCAGTTCCAGTGCTGCAGAGTCACCTCCAACCACATACCTCAACCCCAAATGGAACGCTGAGCGTGCCAGCTGCCAAGCAACACCCCAAGGCAGCCCCACGCAGCCTGGCAGGTGGGCAGGGAAGTGCCTTCACCTTTTGGGACTGGGGGAAAAGGCATTGGCAAAAGCCCCATATCCCATGCTGGAGCAGAACCACATAGAGGTGGGTGACATCCATTATTTACACGGACAAGAGCTGAAGTTTTCCATGTTTGGTAAAAAGTGAATCTGTATTTCAATTACGCAACGAAGAGTCTCCCCGAGCACGGTCAAGACCCAAAGCGTAGAGAAAACCAGCCAGCTTTCTGCAAGCAGCCCCCAACAAATTTATGGGTGTTTGCATACATCTCTCATCTGTACGGCCCACGTGTGGGCAGTCTCCAGGGCAGCTAAAAACCACCCTTCAAGTCCTCTGCACCGGCCAGGAAATATGGAAACGGCACGGATGCACATCAGGCTCTATCGAAAGGTGCATTTGTGCAGCTGGGGAGCCCTCACCAGGGCAGGTGCCACCTCTGCTCCTCCAGTATGACCTGTGAGAAGGGACTCAAGGAGAGTTATGACAGGAAAACCCAAAGAAGGAGCAGCACTGAAAAACTAAAGCCAGGATAAAAAATGCTGTTTGGCTGAAGCAGCCAATAAAAGAGAGTTTGCTGTTTTTCTACACAGCATCACCAACCTGGGACTGGAGTTGTCCCTACTTAACTGGAGATCTTCCACTTAGATGCTTAAATGAGGAGCATGGACACAAACCCACCTGCCTTCAGCTGCTTCTACAGAGCAGTAAGGGCTGAATTGGCCCTTGAAGTGTTTCTTCATCTCCATAACTCAGGGAAGAGCCCAGGGCCCCATAAATGTTAACATTATTGCCTTTGGTAGACAGCAACTTCTGTGTAACATCCTGGTAGCGTGTTTTGATTTAGAAATACCAAAAGCTTTCACATTGGATAATTATTTATGAAACAAGGGATCATTGACTGATCCACTTGGCACAGATTACAATGGTTTGGGGTTTTTTTTTTTTCCACAAATTAGGTTTATATGACTGTGAGTCTGATTATTAATTGATGATAAAGATTTATCCAGGGTTAGACTAGAAATGCAAGAGAGTTTCTGCATGATGGGGAAGCATTTCATGAGCCTGAATGCCTTTTTTCATCCAGAGTGATTTATTGTGCAACGTATGGTTGAGGGGAGGTGGAGTTGCTGGAATTTGTGTGCTATAAACGTGGCCAAACTCCATCCCTCAGTGCTCTAACAGGGAGGGCTGTTCTGCCTGCAGGACTGGGACCAGCATAGCCCAGATATGGCCCTCAGCCCTAATTTAAAGACAGCTATACTTGTTGGGCCAGTGCTACAACAACTGCCAGATCTCCAAGGGTGCCTTCATCTGGAACAGTACCAAGAAATCTCTCCTTCCTGGGGTTTTGCTTTCCTTTGGATTCCTTTTTTTTTGCTAGCATTATTCCAGAAAGACACTTCCCAACAAGATTTACAGAATTAACATACTTAAAGCAAATACTACAAGAGAAAAAAAGAGAGAGTAAGCAACTTTGGAGCTTGTGACCCTAAGAATTGATCTTTAACGACTGTTTTGTGGAAGGGAGGCTCTGACCAAGCATCCCCACTTGAATGCTGATGATTAAACACTAGAAACCAAGGTCTCCACCAGAAAATATATTCTCTGTCATTGTAACCAGCTCACACGCAGCTCAGAGACAGGAAAAAGATGGCAAGCTCATCAAATTAATTGCCTACCATGAATTTCCTCCTGGTTCTCTGTGTCACAGACTTCATCTTACCTGTCCTTTGATCTCAACTCATTATTTTTTTCTCTCTTCCTTTCTTTCATCTTGTTCTCTTGCTGGGAGATGCTCCTGTCTCCTGCCTTTGTGCAGGCTTGCTGGGACCTTCAACACCTGCCAGTTTTCTGTCTCCACTAGGATCTGTGATGACAGTGACATACACCAACCGGGTGGCTGATGCCCGCCTAGGCACCTTCTCACAGCTCCTGCTCCAATGGAAAGGAAGTATCTACAAACTCCTCTACTCTGAGTTCCTCATTTTCATCTCTCTCTACTTCACCATCAGTCTTGTCTACAGGTAGGCATCCTTACACCCCAACATTAACACTGCCCCTCACCCTCAGCCTGTCCAGGACTCAGGGCAGGAAGGACCTGGAGCTGTCGGAGTGAGTCCAGAGGAGGCCACAGAGATGATCTGAGGGCTGGAGAATACAAGGACAGGCTGAGAGAGTTGGGATTGTTCAGCACAGAGAAGAGAAGGCTCCAGGGAGACCTTAGTGCAGCCTCCCAGTACTGAAAGGGGCTACAGGAAAGCTGGGGAGGGGCTCTGGATCAGGGACTGCAGGGATAGAATGAGAGGGGATGGTTTTAAGCTGAAGGAAGGGAGATTTAGATTAGATATTAGGAAGAAATTCTTTACTGTGAGGGTGGGGAGGCCCTGGCCCAGGTTTCCCAGAGCAGTAGTGGCTGCCCCATCCCTGGAGGTTTTCAAGGCCAGGTTGGATGGGGCTTGGAACCCCCTGATCCAGTGGGAGGTGTCCCTGCCAAGGCAGGGTGGTGGAACTGGATAATCTTTCTTCTCCTTGGTTTGATAATCTATGCCCATCCCTGTAGGAGCAGTAACAGACTTCCCACACATGAGCATTTATACCCCCCACTGCTCTAATTCAGCTGATTTGCTCAGCTCACCTCTAGGTTTCTGCGTGGCTCTGGTGATGTCCTGCTGGTGGTCTCAGTAGGAGAGCATCCCACGGCTGGGTCAAACCCAAACCATTCTGTGATTCAATGATTCTCTGACTGGTACAGTGATCCTGGTGAAGAGATCTCCAGCCTCTGTTCATAGAAGGAGAGGAAAGGTCCTTCCTCAGTGCTCCAATATGGCTCAGCAGCTGATAAATCTCCCTTTTCTGTCCTGGGAAATAACACAGTTTCTCTTCCCTGGGACAAAGAGTTGCATTTGACGATTACCTACAGAAGAATAATGTGTAAATCAGTGGAGACCAAGGCTGAACTAGTGCTGGAGATGTCCCACAGTGGGGAGCTTTAGGGAAGTTTCCCTTGTTACACAACAGGCAATACCTTGGGTACATTTCTGAGAGCAGACATCAGATCTGGGACCACAGATGTCATAAGGCATCTGTACTCTGTGGCTGATCTGGTTTTGCTGAGGAAAGACAGGGAGCTCCCCTAGCTGGTTCCATCACAGATGCAAGAAAGCACGTAGGAGGCAGGAACTCACATAAGAGCAGAGCTTGGACTGACATTTTGTGGGATATTACATCAACTGTGGTGCACATCCAAGCAAACCCCTTCATACCATGAAGAACTGACAGCAGACTCCATCATGTACCACACACTCTTGGTCAGTGACCACTTCTGGCTCCTTTGGACTGGCCAGTAGGGTGTCTTGGGGAGGTGGGTTGATGTCCCAGGGCTGCCCAATCACATCATGTAGCAGGCACGGTGGTGTTGTGTTGATGGTTGGACTGGATGATCTCAGAGGTCTTTTCCAACTTTAATGATTCTATGATCTTGAGTCACAGCGTGGCAGTGTTGTCACCACCCAGCCTTGGTTTCCCAGCAGTCCCAGCAAGGCACAGATTTGTCTTTGAGGCCAATGCCTCTGTTTCTCCCTTTTAGGCTGATCCTGAGTGAGAGCCAAAGGCTGATGTTTGAGAAGCTGGCACTCTACTGCAACAGCTATGCTGAGCTAATCCCTGTGTCCTTTGTGCTGGGTAAGGAGCTCTGGGAACACACAGGGAGGGGAAAGGGACAGTGTTTCTCCTCCCTGGTTTGATGTAGCTCTGCAGGCAGGCAAGACTTGCCCTCCCTCTTTGTAAAACTCCTCGAGCAGAACACATTTCACATCACAGCTGTCACCCGTGCCCCCACCATGCCACTTGCACTGGCCAGATGGACTGGCACGTTCTGGGTTCCTTCAGGAGGGCAGAGACCAAGTAGCACCAAATAAGCTGTCAAACCCTGGCACGTTCTGGGTTCCTTCAGGAGGGCAGACACCAAGTAGCACCAAATAAGCTGTCAAACCCTGGCATGTTCTGGGTTCTTTCAGGAGGGCAGAGACCAAGTAGCACCAAATAAGCTGTCAAACCCTGGCACGTTCTGGGTTCCTTCAGGAGGGCAGACACCAAGTAGCACCAAATAAGCTGTCAAACCCTGGCATGTTCTGGGTTCTTTCAGGAGGGCAGAGACCAAGTAGCACCAAATAAGCTGTCAAATCCTGGCATGTTCTGGGTTCTTTCAGGAGGGCAGACACCAAGTAGCACCAAATAAGCTGTCAAACCCTGGCACGTTCTGGGTTCCTTCAGGAGGGCAGAGACCAAGTAGCACCAAATAAGCTGTCAAACCCTGGCACGTTCTGGGTTCCTTCAGGAGGGCAGAGACCAAGTAGCACCAAATAAGCTGTCAAACCCTGGCACGTTCTGGGTTCTTTCAGGAGGGCAGAGACCAAGTAGCACCAAATAAGCTGTCAAACCCTGGCACGTTCTGGGTTCCTTCAGGAGGGCAGACACCAAGTAGCATCAAATAAGCTGTCAAATCCTGGCATGTTCTGGGTTCCTTCAGGAGGGCAGAGACCAAGTAGCACCAAATAAGCTGTCAAACCCTGGCACGTTCTGGGTTCTTTCAGGAGGGCAGAGACCAAGTAGCACCAAATAAGCTGTCAAACCCTGGCACGTTCTGGGTTCTTTCAGGAGGGCAGAGACCAAGTAGCACCAAATAAGCTGTCAAACCCTGGCACGTTCTGGGTTCCTTCAGGAGGGCAGAGACCAAGTAGCACCAAATAAGCTGTCAAACCCTGGCACATTCTGGGTTCCTTCAGGAGGGCAGAGACCAAGTAGCACCAAATAAGCTGTCAAACCCTGGCATGTTCTGGGTTCTTTCAGGAGGGCAGAGACCAAGTAGCACCAAATAAGCTGTCAAACCCTGGCACGTTCTGGGTTCCTTCAGGAGGGCAGACACCAAGTAGCACCAAATAAGCTGTCAAACCCTGGCATGTTCTGGGTTCTTTCAGGAGGGCAGACACCAAGTAGCACCAAATAAGCTGTCAAACCCTGGCACGTTCTGGGTTCCTTCAGGAGGGCAGACACCAAGTAGCACCAAATAAGCTGTCAAATCCTGGCATGTTCTGGGTTCTTTCAGGAGGGCAGAGACCAAGTAGCACCAAATAAGCTGTCAAACCCTGGCATGTTCTGGGTTCCTTCAGGAGGGCAGAGACCAAGTAGCACCAAATAAGCTGTCAAACCCTGGCACGTTCTGGGTTCCTTCAGGAGGGCAGACACCAAGTAGCACCAAATAAGCTGTCAAACCCTGGCACGTTCTGGGTTCTTTCAGGAGGGCAGAGACCAAGTAGCACCAAATAAGCTGTCAAACCCTGGCACGTTCTGGGTTCCTTCAGGAGGGCAGACACCAAGTAGCACCAAATAAGCTGTCAAACCCTGGCACGTTCTGGGTTCCTTCAGGAGGGCAGACACCAAGTAGCACCAAATAAGCTGTCAAACCCTGGCATGTTCTGGGTTCTTTCAGGAGGGCAGACACCAAGTAGCACCAAATAAGCTGTCAAACCCTGGCATGTTCTGGGTTCCTTCAGGAGGGCAGACACCAAGTAGCACCAAATAAGCTGTCAAACCCTGGCATGTTCTGGGTTCTTTCAGGAGGGCAGACACCAAGTAGCACCAAATAAGCTGTCAAACCCTGGCATGTTCTGGGTTCTTTCAGGAGGGCAGAGACCAAGTAGCACCAAATAAGCTGTCAAACCCTGGCATGTTCTGGGTTCTTTCAGGAGGGCAGACACCAAGTAGCACCAAATAAGCTGTCACACCCAGACTTTGCTTTTAGCACAAAGATCTGAATTTCCCTCCAGGTGTGCCTGCACCCACCCCTCTATGAGCAGGACCAGACTCCCCACACACGAGCGTTTACACCTCCCACTCCTTTAGAACAACTGATTTGCTCAGCTCACCTCTAGGTTTCTACGTGGCTCTGGTGGTGTCCCGCTGGTGGGCTCAGTACGAGAGCATCCCATGGCCAGACCGCATCATGAACTTGGTCTCCTGCAACGTGGATGGAGAGGATGAGTATGGGAGGCTCCTGCGCCGCACCCTCATGCGCTACAGCAACCTGTGCAGCGTCCTGATCCTGCGCTCCGTCAGCACTGCTGTCTACAAGCGCTTCCCCAGCATGGAGCACGTCGTGAGGGCAGGTCAGTACTGCTGCTTCCTGCCACACAGCGCTGGCAGCAGGCAGGCAGTGGCACCTGGCTGCTGTGTTTGGGGCAAAAGAGCCTTGGAAAGGGTCACAGGACCTCCGTAGTGGAGGTAGGGTCGTGCTGCGAGGTGCTCAGCTGATGCCTGCAGTGGGGGACGAGCATCTTGAATATTGTGTCCAGTTCTGGGCCCCCCAGTTTGGGAAAGATGTCAGGATGCTGGAGTGTGTCCAGAGGAGGGCAACGAAGATGGTGAAGGGGCTGGAGCACAAGCCCTACGAGGAGCGACTGAGGGAGTTGGGGCTGTTTAGTCTGAAGAAGAGGAGGCTCAGGGGAGACCTCATTGCTCTCTACAACTACCTAAAAGGAGGTTGTAGTCGGGGGTTGGTCTCTTCTCTCAGGTGACAGAACTAGAGGGCATGGACTCAAGCTTGGTCAGGGAAAGGTTAGACTTGATGTGAGGAAAAAATTCTTCACTGAAAGGGTGATTGGTCACTGGAATGAGCACCCAGGGAGGGGGTGGAGTCACCGACCCTGGAGGTGTTTAAGGGGAGACTGGATGAGGCTCTGAGTGCCATGGTTTAGATGATGGTGTGAGTGTTGGTGTTAGTGTTGGGTTATAGGTTGGTCTTGATGATCTCAGAGGTCCTTTCCAACCTTGTAATACTGTGATACTGTGATCTGCTCATGCCCTGGCTCTGCTTTTCTGAGATATTCAACAGCTTATGTTTTCCTGCTGCACAGCATAGTTGCTGGAAGGCTTATTTAGAAGATGAAGGGTCTCTGCCCAATTTTTTACATAAGGAGAGTGTCAAGATCCAGTTTGTGAATGGGGAACCGTGGTGCAGTGACTCCACCAGGAGCTGCTCACCCTGCACTGAAAGGGTGCATGGGAAGAGAAGAGCTCTCTGCAGCAAATCACAGAATCATAGTTTGGGTTGGAAGGGATCTTAAAGCCCATCCAGTTCCAACCCCCTGCCATGGGCAGAGATACCTCCCACTAGATCAGGGGGCTCCAAGGCCCATCCAACCTGGCCTTGAACACCTCCAGGGATGGGGCAACCACCACTGCCCTGGGCAACCTGGGCCAGGGCCTCCCCACCCTTATCATGAAGAATTTCTTCCTAATATCTACTCTAAACCTTCCCCCTTCCAATTTAAAGCCATTCTCCCTTATCCTATCACTATTTGCCCTTGTAAAAAGTCCTTCCCCATCTTTTTTGTGCCTAGATCCACAGCAGACCCCTGCCAAGTAGTGTGTTTGTCCTTCCTCAGGGCAGCAGTTTTCCACTGGGTAGGTGGGAGCCGAAGCCTCAGATCTCTGACCATAATTGCTGGGCTCCCTGAATCCTCTCTGAAGATGCTCCCCAAGGTACAACATTTCCCAGTCTGCCCAAAGGGAGATGTCTGCAGATACCTGTGTTCCCTTTGCAATCCAGAGGGAGCAACAGGCAGTTCTAGGACACGAGTTATCCCATTCCAGCAAATGTCTAAGTACACCAGGTAATTGTACCCCAGCAATGCTTCATCTCTCTGCTGACTGTGAACTTACTAAGCATGAAATAAAACTTGCCTCTCACACCTCTATAACAATGTTTTAAGAAGAAGACTTGCTCTCCTTTTACGTGTCTTCCAAAGACTGAGTGCCTGAGGTTTAGATGTTCCCATTTCAGACCAGATCAATCCCTTTCTGCCCTCTATGGCCATCCCTCTCCCATCTACCTTTTTCCACCCAGGCCTCATGACACCAGAAGAGCACAAGAAGTTTGAGAGCTTGAATTCCCCCCACAACAAGTTTTGGATCCCCTGTGTGTGGTTCTCCAATCTGGCTGTGAAGGCAAGGAATGAAGGGAGGATCCGGGACAGCGTGCTGCTCCAAGGCATCCTGAACGTGAGCGACAGAGACAATAGGCAACTGTTTGAGATCCTTGTCCAGTCCTCTGGGTGGAACCACAGGGATTTCCAGAGGTCAGGCAAGGAACAGAAGCACAGAATGGTTTGGGTCGGAAGGCACCTTAAAAGTCATCCAGTTCCAACCCCTCTGCCACGGGCAGGGACACCTCCCACAGGATCAGGGTGCTCAAAGCCTCATCCAGCCTCATGAGTTGCTCAAAGCCTTATCAAACCCCATCAATAGGAACCAATTCCTAAAAAAAACCCAATAGGAATGGTGAGGTAGGACAGTGAGTCAAGCCTGTCCCAGGGGATATGATGCTAACTTTGCTGGGAAACACCCCCAGTGCCACTCCCAGCTTGGGACAGAACCAAGCTTTTCATGGTCTACTGACATGGCAGCAAAAGTCAGGTACATTAGAAGTGAGGGGAATGTGACATCTTTCTCAAGTGTGGGACTGGCAGGAACCACGGGACCCACATCTAGGTGTGGAAATGGGAGATATGCATGCAGCAGGTCCTTCATCAGCTTTTCTCCAGCCTTCACACACTCCAGAGCAGCCAACGACAGCGGCCAGTGGAAGTCTCTAGGATACAGATGGAAAGCCACAAGGAAGAATGTATCTGGAAGAGATGAGGAGAGGTCAAAAGCAACCCCAACAAGCAATGTCTCTGGAGAAAACTTTACTATGTAAAACTTTTAGATAGTCCTGGGAAGCAGGACATGCTCTCCAGGCAAGACCTGGCAACGATCCCTGCCCAGCTGCAGAGAAAAAAGGTCCAGAGCAGCTCATCCTTCCTGGTATTCATGTGCAGAGAAAGTCACATTGTTCCTGTTGCCTGCAGTGAGATTCATCTGTACAGAAAGAGAGAGGTCTCCCTCTGGGCTATTTATCTAGACTCACTATGCAGGTCAGGAGAGAGAAATAGAAGCTCCTGAGACATTTGTTGCCCAACCCGTTGGCTGCTCATTTTGAGAGGAGAAAAGCTCTGCTGTGAAGAGAGCGAGGAAGGGATCTTGAGTTCAGATGGAGACACCCAGGCAGCAAGGAGTTCTTCCAGGACAAACCTGAGACCCTACTGGTGGTCTGCTGGAGTGAGGCTGGGCACCAAGAGAGCAGGCTGAGCCTCCCCATCCAGAGGAGGTGTGAGTGGGAGGGAATGGGCTGGAGCACTGAAGGGCAATGGGGCTGGAGAGGCTCAGTGTCCCCAATGAGAAGATGCAAGGTTTGAGCTGACAGAACATTCTCTTTCCACCCCGCAGGAGCTCAACACCTTGCGCAGCCAGTGCGGGCGACTCTACGGCTACGACTGGATCAGCATCCCCCTGGTCTACACTCAGGTGAGAAGGGGTCCCCTAATCCTCCTGCCCTGCTGCCAGCCTGGGCACACTGCCCCATGCTACAAGGGGCAACAGCTCACACCCATACCTGACCCTCTCATGGACCAGGCCATGATATGCTTGGAACCCTCATTCGGGATGAGGGTCAACAAAGCCAAGTCCTGCATTTGGGACACATCAACCCCAGGCAGTGTTCCAGGCTTGAGGAAGAGTGTCTGGAGAGCTGCCTGGCAGAGAAGGACCTGGGGGTGTTGGTTGACAGCAGCTGAACATGAGCCAGCAGTGGCCCAGGTGGCCAAGAGAGCCAATGGCATTTTGGCCTGGATCAGAAACAGTGAGGCCAGCAGGACCAGGGAGGTGATTGTGCCCCTGTACTGGGCACTGGTGAGGAAACACCTCGAGTACTGGATGCAGTTCCGGGCCCCTCTCTACAAGAAAGATATTGAGGTGTTGGAGTACATCCAGAGAAGGGAACAGGGCTGGAGAAGGGGCTGGAGAACAAGTCCTACAAGGAGCAGCTGAGGGACCTGGGGTTGTTCAGCCTAGAAGAAAGGAGGCTGAGGGGAGATCTCACTCTCCACAACTGCCTGAAAGGAGGTTGTGGTGAGGTGGGTGTTGGTCTCTTCTCCCAAGTGACAGGTGATAGGACAAGAGGAAAGGGCCTCAAGCTGCAGCAGGGGAGGTGCAGATTAGACATCAGGAAAAATTTCTTCACAGAAAGGCTCTCAGGCACTGTCAGAGGCTGCCCAGGGAAGTGGTGGAGTCACCCTGGAGATATTTAAAAGATGGGTAAACGAAGTGCTGAGGGATCTGGTTTAGTAGTGGACACAAATGGTTGGACTTGATCTCAAAAGTCTTTTCCAACCAAGCATTTCTATGATTCTGTGATCCCCACCTTCACACATCAGCCCTCACATCCATCACTGAGCAGCACACACTCAGCCTTATTTCCATAACTCAGACACAGCCACCTCTACTGAAACACTGCCCAGGGGTAACTAACAACACCCTGTGCCACCTGGGAGCCTCGCAGGGAGCAGTTCTTCCTACCCAGCAGAGCTGGGATCTGGAGCACCTTTGCTGTGAGGACAGGTTGAGAGAGTGGGGACTGTTCAGCCTGGAGAAGAGAAGGTGCTGGGGAGACCTTAGAGCAGCCTCCCAGCAATGAAAGGGGGGCTGGAAAGCTGAGGAGAGCTTTACAAGGGCATGGAGTGACAGGACAAGGGACAATGGTTTTAAATTGGAAGAGGAAAGATTTAGTTTAGATATCAGGAAGAAATTCTTCACAATGAGGGTGGGGAGGCCCTGGCCCAGGTTGCCCAGAGAAGCTGTGGCTGCCCCATCCCTGGAGGTGTTCAAGGCCAGGTTGGATGGGGCTCGGAGCCCCCTGATCCAGTGGGAGGTGTCCCTGCCCATAGCAGGGAGGTGGAACTGGATGGGTTTTAAGGTCCTTTCCAACCCCAACCATTCCATGATTCTATGCAAGCTGCTCCAGCAGGCAGGGCAGCCCCTGGGGAGCTGTGCCACGTGTGTGAGAGCGAGCTGGCTGTGCCTACTCAGCTCCCTCGATGCAAACCCAGACAGACACTTCGGCACCAACTCCCTCCTTTGTCTCATTCAATCCAGCTGCTCAGATAACACTAATGCACTCCTCTGTGAAATGGGAACCACTTCCATTCACACAGCACTGAGGGTTAACGGGGAATAGAGGGGGGAAACTCCATTCCTGCAGAGACCAGCACCCTGCACACGAGGAACAAAAGCAATAGCATAGCATGTCTTCAGCCCCTCGGCAGCACACAACCCATTTTTCACATGTGCCCGTCCACAATGTAAAGTCTGTCATTCCAGGCACTCTCCTGCCCAGCAGGAAACAGCCCTGTGCTGTGAGGAACTGTCTGGCTCACTCCAGAGTCTTGTGATGTTGGGTATTTGTTTAGAACCCCTTTGCTTGTTGCATCAAGAAATCTCACAAGTCTCAGCTGCTTTTAGCTTGAAAAGGGGAAGTTTCCAGCCCTGTGATTACAGAGAAAAAGCACAAAGCTCATTGTAGCCTGAAATCTTGGCAAGCCTGCAGAAAAAAATATAGCAAAGGACCAGGAAGGAAGAAGCTTGTCCAGAGCTGGCAGCGCTGCCAGGGTTCTCCTCCATGACTTGGAGGTGACCTGCCAGCTGAGGCTCAACACAGCTTTCAGGAGAGGCAAGGATGAGAATGAAAGCAGCTCACAGCACCCCTTACTGCAGCAACAGAACAACCATGCAGCCACGTGTCCGTGGTTTAAGCTCTTCCCATCCAGGATGCCACATGCCTTCTTCTGCCACTACCATTCTGTGATGCCTACACAGATGCTGGTGGATGAGAAGCTCAACATGAGCTGGCAATGTGTGCTCACTGCCCAGAGACCCAACCACGCCCTGGGATGCACCCAAAGCAGTGGGACCAGCAGGGTGAGGGAGGGGGTTCTCCCACCCTGCTCTGTTCTCATGAGAACTCACCTGGAGCCCTGTGTTCAGTTCTAGAGTACTCAGTACAGGAAGGACCTGGAGCTGTTGGAGCAAGTCCAGAGGAGGCCATGGAGATGATCTGAGGGCTGGAGAACCTCCCACACCAGGAGAGGCTGAGAGAGTTGGGGTTGTTCAGCTCTGGGGAAACCTTAGAGCAGCCTCCCAGTACCGAAAGGGGCTCCAGATCATGGAGCACAGGGATAGGATGAGGGGGAATGGTTTGAAGCTGCAAGAGGAGAGATTGAGATGAGATCTTAGGAAGAAATATTTTCCTGTGAGGATAGTGAGACACTGGCCCACACTGCCCAGAGAAGCTGTGGCTGCCCCATCCCTGGAGGTGTTGAAGGGCAGGTTGGATGGGGCTTTGCACAACCTAATCCAGTGGGAGGTGCCCCTGCCCATGGCAGGGGGTTGGAACTGGATGAGCTTTGAGGTCCCTCCCAACCCAAACTATTCTTCAATAGGATTTTATGCCATTCCAGGGACAGCATGTAACGAGCTACAGTGAATCTAAAGGGCATATTTAAAGCCTTCTGCAGTAGAAATGCATCTGCCTACAAAAAGTAGGGGAGAAGCCTGTTGTAACCGAATCCAAGGCTTTCCGGAAGCTACAGAGCCAGCAGCTCTCAGCAGCTTTGCCTCTCTTTGGAGTCGTGTGGGGTGGAACTGAAGAGAGATGCTGGGAAAGGAAGCTGGGAACTGAAGCTCCTCTGCTGTGTCCCCTGGCATCTTTCCCAGGTGGTGACCGTGGCTGTTTACAGCTTCTTCCTGGCCTGTCTGATCGGGAGGCAGTTCCTGGATCCAGAAAAAGCATACCCTGGCCATGAACTAGATCTCTTCGTGCCCGTCTTTACATTTCTGCAGTTCTTCTTCTACGCTGGCTGGTTAAAGGTGAGTCCAGAAAACATGTCTGGAGCTGGAATCTGACCCAGCCAAGGGTTTTTCCCAGTGTGTACTCTCCAGGGACCCAGCTGTGATCTTTGGCCTGTGGGCAACATGCCAGGCACTGGTGAACAAAAAGAGCCAACGGGGGCTGAGGGTGCTGCCAAGACCTTCTCCATTTCTGAGTGTCTCACCCTGGAGATCAGCTCCACCTTTCCTAATCTTTGATCCTGACTAATCTGGGGACAAAGAGAAGCAGTGGGCTACACTTCACCTGCAGTTGCTGGAGGGCTGTGTGAGCCAGGATCTCCCAGCCACTGGCAAGTCTCCAGTAACCCATGCCTTTAGAGGAGCAGCATCGCTCCAAATTCAAGGGACATCACACTTGACCCTGCTCCTCAGGCCTTCTTCCTGCAGGGCAGGTATGAACACAATGACCTTTGCTATGCACTCTCCACATGCAGGTGGCTGAGCAACTCATCAATCCCTTTGGGGAGGACGATGATGACTTTGAAACCAACTGGCTCATCGACAGGAACCTGCAGGTAAGGCAAAGGCAGGAGCCTCCAGATAAGCCTGACCTTCAGAGGAACTCTGAGGTAGGACTGCACCTGAGGGTTTAGCAAGCCCCATCACTGTAGCCACCAAGTTCTACAACCTCTCTGCCACCCACCTCCCACACCTTCAACGGGGGTGGAGAAGCAGACCCTTTATCCTTGCACTTTCCTGAGGTCTCGGTGGCTGCACATTAAGAAGAGGCTCAGGATCTCCAGATGGAGATGGCTAGGACAGGAGGAGGGCACAAAGCTTCCCAACAAACATGAGGGTGAAGGTGACAACCTCAGTATTCCCTCTCAGCCGCCAAGGAGATGCCCCAGGCTCCAGGAAGAACGTGGGGCACGACCCATGCCAGGAAGATCCCCCCAACCCAGGGAATAAGGGACTTCTGGCCTATCTTTGTACACTGTGGCACACACGATGGATCCAGGCTGTTTGGTTCACATCCTCACTACCTTTCAATGAAGCATCCTGCCTCCCCCAAGCTTTTTTCACCCTCTGTTTTATCTAAAACTGCCTCCTCTGCTTTCTTCCATGCAGTAACTCCCCACCTCCAGCCCTTCTTCACACCGAGCCCTCCTGTCCTAGCAAGCATATTGCTCTCCTGTCTCCTTCAGCATCACTTTCCTTCCAATTAATCAAAACTAAGAACACAACAGGAAGCCACAAAGCAAACCCAGCCACCTGTCTTGCTTCCATGTGACATTGCTTCCCCTTGTCCTGCATTTTTGTCCACCAATAACAGGCACAAGTAATACTGTTCACCCCGTGTGATGTTTCTGTTCTCCCCTGAAGGTCTCCCTGATGGCAGTGGATGAGATGCATCAGGATTTGCCCATTCTGGAGAAGGACCTGTACTGGAATGAGCCTGATCCCCAGCCACCCTACACTGCAGCCACTGCTGAGTACAAGCGCCCATCGTTCCTTGGCTCAACCTTTGATATCAGGTGAGGGCAACCACAGGGTGCCTGAAGAGGCCACATTTACAGCCTGGATCAGGTGTTGTGCACGGTGTTACACTGCTTGTTTTTACTCCTCAAGTAATATCTTTCTCCATAGTCTGTGAAGTGTTGCTTTAAGATACTTTTAGGTTCATCCAAAGACAACAGCCAACATCCTCCATGGAAAAGGATGGCTCTAACCTCTTGCTCCCCTCCCCTTTCCTCCGAGTGTCCCTGTTGTGGAGGGCCTAACATATCTAAAGGCAATATAGGAAGAGAACCTGGTGGTTCCACCAGGAACCACCTCCTTTGGGTACCATGTAACAGCCCATCTTGCCTTTCCCCAGCATGCAGAAAGAAGAGATGGAGTTCCAGCCTCTGGAGCAAATTAAAGAGAACGAAGAGGCAAACCACTCCACACCACTACTGGGACACCTGAGCCGCCTCCTTGGTGTCCAGTCCCCAAGCTTCTCCAGGTCCTCTTCCCGGATGAACCTGCTGCGCAGACGAGGAGACCCCACGTCCCCCTTCTCCCATTATACGTACCAAGACGTGGGCAAGCCTGGAAGCCCCTGCAGCATCAATCAGCCAAGGAGAGACTCCAGCTTACAGGAACAGTGGGACAGCGAAGATGGAAAACTAAGGGAGTTTGATGCCTTCATGTCAACCCCATTTTATGAGAGACCTGGTTTCTACAGTGCTCCACAGACACCCATCAGCTCCATCCCCATGATTTTCCCTTCCAGACGCCAAGGCCGCAAGAAGCCACCTGCACTCTCCAGCATTGCTGCATGCTCAGCCTCTCTCAGGGATGTCATTGTCAACTCCTCACCTTCCAGAGCCAGTGATACATATAAAAGCCAGAGCTCCCTTGGCTCAGGTGCAAAGGAAACATTTATTTGGCCAACAGACAGGAGCAAAGGTCCTGACTCGCAGGCTGCAACAGCAGAAGAAAAGAGCAACACTAACAGTAAAAGCAGAGAAGCTGCCACCACAGGAAGTCCAGGAGCTCAGTCCACAGCATCAGACAGCCCGAAATTCCCCTTCTTGGCAGAGTCCCCAGACCATGACAAGCAGGGTAGCTTCAAGAGTCTGAAGAGCTTGAAAGCTTCCCACCCACCCTGGTTAACCCTGGAGAACACAGCATCAGCCACTCCCAACTCTGAGCATTCGAGTGCCTTTCACACCCCCAGTAACAAAACCCCTGGAGGCAGCACCTCCTTCTGCTTCTCATTCACTCCTGTAACATCTCCAGTGCTGGAGAGGTCCCACAAGGGGAACATGGGCCCTGACACTCGCAGCCTAAGTTTAGAAGACACAGCCAGTGCTCCAGATCAGCATTCAGCAGAGGTTTCCAGGACCACGAGAGATCCTGGAAATGGAAGCACTAACACTCCCCCTACAAAAGAGCCAAGACGAGCAGAGAGTCCATCCCCCAATGACTCTGGCATCTCTCTGGCTGAAGGTGACTATGTGGGGCTGATGGAGGTGATCATGGAGACCAGTGAAACCACCTGTGAAGAGCAGATAGGCCAGTACAGCTAGATAAGACCAAGAAACACACACAGATCTGTGAGATACCTCCCACATTAGTGATATTGCAGTGTCTTCTTGCCTGGCCACACTGGCACTCACCTGAACGGAATGGCAGAGCAGCCAAACCACCTCCTGGAACCCACAGCCAGGGCAGAACCTAAGCTGAAGCCAGCACTAGTGACACAGTTACCAGCCTCAGGTACAGCAGCAAGCACAACTTCAGCATTGCAGCAATAACAGAACAACCCCCCCCTCTATATTTGCAGCAAAAGAACAAAAAAGACTGAGCGTGAGGCATTGCAGATACCTGACATCAGAGCAGTAGCTCAGCAGACACCAGTCTGAAGAGTCTGGCAGGCAGGTGTAGCCTAAAACAAAGAGGAGTATGGTTAATAAGGACACTTCTCTCTTCACCACAGCAGGAATTGGAACTGGAGCTTCATGTTAACGCTTGTCACAAGACCCATCACAAGTTTCAGGCATAACTTGCACTGCTGACAAGATACTGCAGGGAAAGGGACTGAAGGAAGTCACATTGCTTGTGGTGCAGGCCTCCAGTGCTTCCCAAAGTCATGCCTAGCTGGTGTTTGCCAGCACTGGAAGTCACAGAAGTCAGGGCAAGTGGGTGGCTGCAGTCAGTGGTATTTGCCCAGCACATCTGCCATCACTCTGACAGTGCTCAGAGAAGTCATCCAGATGGTAGCAGACACCACACAGCTTTCTGTTTTCACTCTCTTCCCTAAGAAAATAAAAGCAAGGCTCAAGTCCAGGACCATCTGTTTTGTTTCCTCATTTTGGTTTCCATGCAGCAATGGGAATTTATAGAAACCCATTTCCTACTTCTCTCTTCAGAAGCAGCTGTGAATCTCCCATATCACGGGGTGCACAGGACACTTAGTCTGCCTCCCACACCCTTCCACTGCAGCCACCTACTCCTCTGCCTTCCAAGCTGCAGAACCTGGGCAGATGTCACCACTGTCCCCGACTCCCAAGTGTCCTTGAGGCAGCTCCAGCAGCCATGGCTGCTCCAGTCCAGCCTGATTACAGCACACAGCTCTACAGTCCCTATTCACAGCCCATTTTCTCCACACACATGTATTTCCCATTGCCAAACTGCCATGGTTTAGCCCCAGCTACAACAGAGCAGCTGTGCCCAGCAAGGTGCTAACACCCTCCCACACCAGTAGCCTCCTCTGAGCTCACAGGTACAATTCAGCAAGCCTAGACACTCAAACCCACCTTTCCCTGTGCATTTATTACAGCAATATCTCTGTGGCAAAGGCATTTTACAACATAGCTTTAGTCACTGGGCAAATCCTGGATTGGAAGAGAGCCATTTTTATAACGAAAGCACCAAGTAAAACCTGATCTTTCTGTGACCCCTCTAACATATCCCTTCATCCATGCCCAACTTAAATGGCTGTCACAGATTACAGAGCACAATCCTGCAAGCAGAGGCTCCTCACTCCTCAGTGAAACAGAAGAAACCCAACTTGAACCAAGTCACTTTATTGGATGGAGGGCAATACACAAAACAAGAGAAAAGAGGGGCGATATTTGGTACAGAACATATGAGAACTGTTTGTCTAAATAGCTGAAGATGCATGCATGGCTGGACAGTAAGGTAGGAGTCCCACTGAAACCCACAGGGTGCCTCCTGGCCAGACTTCAGCTCTCATTGTCACTGTCCCCAAGGGTGTGCTTGTCAAAGAGGTACTCTGCCATGCCGTATTTTGGTGCCCCCATCTTCCGCAGGTTGGTCACATGGTCACCCAGCTCTTTGATGGCTTTCACCTGCTCATCCAGGTAGTGAGTCTCAATGAAGTCACACAACTGAAAGGGAGACAAGAGTTTGAATTTACACCTGAACGCAGCTTATCCTGCCGAAGCAGCATCCAAAATCCTACCAGTCCTCTCTAGAGAAAGGAAAAGATACAGGGGACGACAATATTAAAGCTGCAGAAGATTCCCAGGAAGGAAGAAGCCTTTAGGTTTCACCTCAGCAATGGTAGAACAAGATCAGAAGTGAGGCAGACTCATCTAGACACACCTGCTCCAGAACCCCACACAGCACATCATCCAAAGCCCCCACTCTCCCTCAGTACAAGTAGTAACAGGAAAGCTTCTGATCACATTTGAAAGCTTCCACTGCACAGCACTTGGAATTCAGAACCATAAAGATCTGACACCTCTAGAACAGTCCAGCTGTCTTCTTTAAATGTCCCCAATGTATGCAAGAAACTTCTAGAAATACTTTGATTCAGATACACACAAATCTCTTCCTGATACTGAAAAGCCTCAGTCCAGCCTTGCCAATAACTTCTGTGAAGGCACCTGTACTTTCAGAGCCTGCAGTCTGAGATGTCAGGGCTTTTACTTTAAGAAGTGGCTTCAAAATCTTATGACAAAAGAGCTTACACATTTCTATAAAGCTCCATGGAGCTAAATACATTTCTGCTCTTCAAAATGCTCTTCACACAAGAGCTCTCTGTTCCCAAAAGCACAGAAGGGTTTGAGCAAAGCAGTGCACCCACTGCTCCATGAGGAAGACCTCAGCCAGCCTAATACACTGCAAGTGCTCCTCCTGAAAAGAGATGGCAATAATCCTACTAAATAGCTAAGGTACAGGTTTTTCCCTTTGGAAAGGCTGCACCACTACATCACATCCTTTTTTCAGCTTCAGTAAGGTCAGGGACAGAGAACTCTTTCCCAAGCCCTCAAATAGACACAAACCAGCCCCCTTATTATGCAGCTATATTTTCAGCATCAGCATCCACTACACTTACATGTGGGTCATTCTTTTCAGTTGCCAATTTGTGCAGTTCTAGCAGTGACTGGTTCACATTCTTTTCCAGATGCAGGGCGCACTCCATTGCAGTCAGTCCATTCTCCCAGTCATCACGATCTGGCTTCTAGCAGGGGAAAGCACAGCACCATATTTTCTGTGAGTACCCACAGAGCATTGGGAGTGAAGTCTTTTAGAGCAGTCTCAGGGCCTGTTTAGACCAAGATCAGGCATTTAGGTGTCTTCAGAAGTTTGGTGGACAGAGTGCCCAACTCTGAACAGAACTGAATGCATGCTCCAAGTCCCAGACCTGCTCAGGTTCTCCTCATGTGCTCTTGTAGACAAGACAGTGAACAGAACTACCATCATTATAACCAAGTGGCTTAAATATCTGCCTATGTACCTAGGTAATGGACAGTCTCTAAGACAAAGCAGTTAAGACATCAGTGCAGGCAAGTCAGAGATGCCTGGTGTGGAGTCTGGTGTTTACAAGCACTCAGTCACTGCAAGGAAATTCTCAAGTGTCCACTGCTTGCTTCATTTGCTGTTTTCCCCACAAAGAGCTGTCTTGCATTAACCAGTCCTACAACACTGCCTACCTTCTGCCATTCCAAATCATCTAATTAAAGTGACTTCAAGGAACAGCACTACAGAAATTTGCAGCGAGCCACAAGCAACTGGAAACCTGAGATTTGATATTCCCACAGTGAATCAAGAGTTCTCTACAAAACAGTGCAGAGGACACTTGCCCTTAAATTTAAGGTAGATGAACCAGTTGTGTTGTTACCCTCAGCCCACAGCAAACCACCTAGGGCCAAGCATCCTCCTCTTACACAGGAACTACTTTTTATTACTCAGTCAGCATAAGTTATCAAATTACAAAGCATCTCTAGATTTTGGGCTAAGTGCCACATACAGATCACAGCAATGCAGCATGTTCCTCTACAATCAGCTGCTGCTCCTTCTAGGAGAGGATCCACAGGGAAATGTCTCTCCTTCCAGCCTGGAGCCAGACCACAAGTCTAGTTCTGCATTAGACAGGACACTACAGCTCTACTCACCTTGATGTCCTGCAAGAAGATGCGTCCACCCCTCTGATTCTGTAGCTTCATCAGTTTCTCAGCATGTTCACGTTCCTCATGGGACTGGTGCAGGAAGTACTTGGCAAAGTTCTTCAGAGCCACATCGTCCCGGTCAAAATAGTAGGACTGAAAAACAAGAATTCATATGCTCAAAAGCCCAAGCCCTATGACTTCAGATGTGTCTCCTATCAGCCCTACTTCAAGGTGGCTGGAGTCCAAACCAAGGTCAGCAGTGGCACTGACAACAGAGCAAGGCAGTGTGGCAACACTTCCCTTAGTAAGTTTGATTTTCCTGACTAGGATTCAATTTTAACCTGTAACCCTACCACAAACACAAAGAATTATATTCATGGTTCAGTTCTTAAGATACAAAAATCTCCACGCTCCACAAAGATACCTGTTTTTCTGAGCACCAAATGCCCTAAACAGAGCCTTTTTCATGAAGAAAGCTTCCCTTGTTCCCTTTGTTTGCTTGAGTTTGTTTACAATGACCAGAAGTCAACGTTCTGCCTTGCAATGCCAGTTAAGGACTGCCAAGAACTTCCAGGTACTTCTGCAACAAAGCTCCCAGCTTCACTGGGCTTATCAGGGATCAGACTGAGAAGTACGTTTCCTACCTTGGAAAACAAGAGTTAAGTGTTACATTTAAAAGACAAACTACATATTCAACAGAAAATACAAGATCATCTTTTCCAAAAGTCCCCAAAACTGTAACAGCAGTTAGAAGCCATCACACAGGTTGGTTGTTCTTCAGGCAGAGCCATCAGGCAGGATTCAATGGAAAGCTCTGTACCAGCTGCCAGTCGTTTACCAGACTGAAATCCTTGCTCTTAGACCAGCACCTTGTAGGCTCAAGGCAAGACACCAGTGCTTGTGTACCACGATGATCCACCCACATAATCACATTTAGCTTTCAGGTTCAGACCATCACAGTAACACAGAAGCAAGCTCTGTGCCACAACGTCAAAGCTCAAGTTACTCGCACAGATAAAGCACAAAGATCGCTGCACAGAGGTCAGAGCTGCTGCTTGGGCCAAAGTTACCCATCTCAGCTACAGCTAAAATAAGAGTCTCCTGCCAAGTGAGACATGTAAGCACAGCACCAAGGAAACCACGGATTCCTAGCGATTCACTAGAGAGCTATGAAGGAAAGACCTTGCCTCGGAGACAAGAGCGGCTGTGGGAAAGGTGCCAATCGCTTTGTTACTCAACTCCTGCTATCCAGCCCAGCCCCGAGGGCAGAGCCTCTTGGAAGGTGCTGAGCTGTGCTGATAAGGAGCAGCCACAGAGAGCGGTTAACGTTTAGCTGGGTGAGATAAAGGCCTCACCTACCAAAAGCCAGCGCCCTCCTCTCCCCCAGGGGAGAGCTGAGGCGGTTGCACCGGCAGGCGCTCGGGAACCGCCCCTGCCCGAGCCCCCTCCTCCGCGCCTGCGGCAAACGGCCCCCAGCGATGCTTTATCGCTTCTGATACCAAAAATGCCAGCAAATAAACTCGTTTTGGAGTTTTAAAAGGCAGCATCCTTTAATTCAGCGCTGGACGCATGACGGAATTATTTCCATCAATCATGCGGAACGAGACAAAAATATTCCCCACCTACATTCATATGAATAAATTTCTTATGCATGTTCTGTTACTTTCCAAGGACTAATTTTAATATTATTAACTTCATAACAGTCAAATCTCTTGCTAATTGGAGCTTTGGAGCAAGCTGTCTGACCTTGCTTAGATAGGAAAAACTGCAAACACAGGTGATTACAGAAGGAGACATCTGTTCAACACATATCATACTTAACACCAGGCATTATCATTTCTCTTCAAACAGTGCCTGGAAAACACTATTTGAAAAAAACATGGTATAAAGAACACATGCTATAAGAGGGACATTCTGCACAGCTTTCAAAAAATAGTTGCTTAGATGAAACCTTATTTTAAATACTCCACTTTTGTTAATATTAAACACTTCTTGTATCACTTCCAAGACCTTTTCCCACATTGTGCCAACCCCCGTTCTTCAGGCAGGCCTGGAGCAGAACCACAATTTTGGTTAAAGCCCATCCAGTTCCAACACTCCTGCCATGCGCAGGGACACCTCTCACTAAACCAGGCTGCTCAAGGACCCATCCAAACTGGCCTTGAACACCTGCAGGCACAGGGCAGCCACAGCTTCCCTGGACAACCTGTGCCAGGGCCTCCCCACCCTCACAGGAATATATTTCTTCCTATTAGCAAACCTAAATCTTCCCTCTTTCCAATTTAAAGGCATTCCTCCTTGTCCTATCACTTCAGGCCCTTGGAAGAAGTCCCTCCCCAGCTTTCCTGTAGTTCCTCCCCCCAGGTACTGGGAGGCTGCTGGGAGTCTCCCTGGAGCCTTTTCTTCTCCAGGCTGAACAACTCTCTCAGCCTGTCCTCACACAGGAGATGCTCCAGCCCTCTGATCACCTTCGTAGCCTCCTCTGGACACGTTCCAACAGCTCCACATCCTGCTTATCTTTGGGATTCCAGAACTGGACACAGTATATTCCACGGGGGGTCTCAGAAGGGGGGGGGGGGGGGGCACTTTTTCCTCCTCCCCCAAGGGAGAGGCCGCCCTGATGCCCCCCCCCCCCCCCCCCCCCCCCCGGCAGGCCGCACGCCCCTCCTCTCCCATTACCCCCTGAGCACACACTCACACTCACACCCACTCACACTCACCATGCTGAGGTACACGTAGGAAGCGTACAGCTCTAGGTTGATCTGGCGGTTGATGGCGGCTTCGCAGTCCTGGTGGTAGTTCTGGCGCACCTGGGAAGGTGGGGCTGCCATGGCGATGCCTGGAGAGGTGACGCGGTGGAGGTGTGAGGCGGTGGGGGCAGCAGGGCCGAGCGCGGCCGGTTCCGTCCAAGCACTGTTGACGCAGGAACCCGCTCCGCTCCGCCTCGCCGACGCGCTCTGACCCCCACCCGCCGCCCGCCGCCCCCTTTATAGAGACGCCGCGTGCGTGGCCACGCCCCCGTGCGTGCGTGCGTGACGCCGAGGGGGCGTGGCCTGCGCGCCGCTCTTCTTGCTTAGCCCAGCGTGACTCAGCACACCCCCCCCCGCCCCTTCCCAGTGTGGGCGGGGCCTGCGCGCGCCCCACAGCGGCTTCCGGGAAGGGGGGCGGGGGGGGGAAACGACCCTGTGAGCATCACCCCCAGCCCCACCTTCATCCCCAACTGGGAACCTGAGCCGCAACCACAGCAGTTCTGATGGGGTGCCTTGAGCAGCCTGGTGTAGTGGGAGGTGTTCCTACCCATAGGAAGGATGGGAACTGGGTGGTCTTTAAGGTCCCTTCCGACCCAAACCATTCCATGATTCTAGGAGGATGTCCCTACTCGCTGCAGGGCGGTTGGACTGGATGACCTTCACGGTCCCTTCCCGTCCAAACCATTCTAGGAGTCTGTGACCAGCATGGGAGGGGATTCTGCCCCTCTCCTTGCCTCCGGTGAGACCTTACCTGGAGTCACACAATCATGGAATGCTTTAGGTTGGAAGAGACTTCAAAGCCCGTTCAGTTCCAACCCCCCTGCCATGGGCAGGGGCACATTCCACTGGATCAGGGGGCTCAAAGCCCCATCCAACCTGGCCTTGGAACACCTCCAGGGATGGGGCATCCTAAACTTCCCTGGGCAATCTGTGCCAGTGAAGTCCTCAGCGAAGGAAGGACATGGATCTGTTGGGAGTGAGTCCAGAGAAGGCCATGGAGATGATGTGAGGGCTGGAGAACCTCTGCTGTGAGGACAGGCTGGGAGAGTTGGGGTTGTTCAGCCTGGAGAAGAGAAGGCTACGGGGAGACCTTAGAGCAGCCTCCCAGTACTGAAAGGGGCTCCAGGAAAGATGGGGAGGGAAAGATGGGGAGGGGCTCTTGATTAGGGAGGGCAGGAACAGGAAGAGGTGCAACAGCTTTAATCTGGAAAGGGGAAGATTTAGATTAGAAGAAATTAGGAAGAAATTCTTTACAATGAGGCAGAGGTTGTCCAAGGAAGCTGTGGCTGCCCCTCTCTGAAGGTGTTCAAGGCCAGGCTGGATGCGGCTTTGGGCACACTGACCCAGTGGGAAGTGATTGAACCCATGGCAGGGGGCTTGGAACTGGATGGGCTTTGAGGTCCCTTCTAACTCAAAGCATTGTATGATGATTCCATGATGATGAAACCTCCCTCAGCACAGAAAAGAAATTGAGCTGTGGAGTGCATCCAGAGAAGGGCAATGGAGCTGGGAAAGGGTCTGGAGCTCAGGGGTTATGGGGAGCAGCTAATGGACCTGGGGTTGTTGAGTCTGGAGAAGGGGAGGCTGAGGAGACCTGATTACTCTCTGCAGCTTCCTGCAAGGAGGTTCTCTTGAGGTAGATGCTGGTCTCTTCTCTGAAGCAACAAGTAACAGGACAAGAGGAAACGGCCTCAAGTTGTGCCAGGGGAGGTTTAGGCTGGATATTAGGAACAATTTCTTCACTGACAGAGTGGTGAAGCACTGGAAGAGGCTGCCCAGGGAAGTGATGGAGTGTCCATCCATGGAGATGTTAAAAAATCGTGTAGCCATGGCACTTGGGGACATGGTTTAGTTGGCACGGTGGTGTTGGGCTTAGAGCTCTTTTCCAACCTCAGTGATTCCATGATTCTATGACACCCTTCCCAGCCTCAGCCTGGAAGCCAGGGCAGTGTCTCTACCAGAGCACGGGGCTTCTGGCCCTACAGACAGGAAGCAGGGCTGCCTAATTCTATGAAATAAAGGGGAAAATCCTTGGTTATCCTGATGACCCAACCAAACAGGAAGGGACAAACACAACTGGACAGTACTGTTGCTCTCCAGAGTTGCTCCAACTCATTGATGGACGCTGCAGCAAGAGCTGTTGGTGTTTGCCAACAGCCTGGAGAAAGCAGCACTCTGAGCGTTCACACCAGTGATGACCACAGGTGCCAGACACAAGAAGGATGGTGAGAAACAAAGATTTCTCACCCTCTGATGTTGGATTTCCTTGATGGTGAGATTCAGGCTAGGAGCCTACAGTCAGTTCAAACGTAACGTCGAATAATAGAGAGGTGTTCCAGAAACCAAAGGTCAATGGAAAAACCTGAGCCTTCTGATAACGAGATGATTATTTCAGCTGTTTTTAGTACTGCCACAGGCATTACATTGGGGGGGTCATTGATTTTTCAATAAATAGTGTGTTATTTTCCTTTCTGAATTTTAAGCAGATTTTAAGTGCAACCTTGAAGCACCCTCCTTGAACTGAGATCATCCCGTAACGTTGGGCTCCCAGGAACTTGGCTTTTACTAAAGCAATGTTAATGCTGAAATTCATCAGAGCCTGTAAACTCAGATTAAATCAATTTTCCCCTAACCAATTCTTTCTACCAAGTTCTCTTTGCTCTTATGAACCTTCCCAGTAACGTGTGGTTTCCCACGCGTGACTGCACCGGGTCCGTCTGCGTGTGTGGCACAAGGCTTGTGTCAGCACAATGGCCCTCAGTGCCCCAAGGGAAGAGGCAGCCCACGGCCTCCTTTGTTTTACTGCTCTCCCTGGCTTCTGTCAGTTAACCATCAGAAGCAATTAAGATCTATAAATTGATGTGGGTCATACCTATCGCTTCAGCAGGCTGCCAGGTACATTTGAAATCCGTTCTCCTCCCACACAAGTGCTTATGTAAAACACAAACCATGGTGGTTACCGCTGGGTGGACTCACATTACAGTTGTTTTCATACTGCAGTCCTTTCACCAGCCTGCAGGTATCTCAAACAAACCTTGGGTTCAGAGAGGCTTGCCAAGAGTTGTCCTCCTGAAGCACAGACTCGTGCATAACCTGACCCTCTACACTGGGAGCTCATTGCAGAGTGTGTTTCAGTATTTCAGAAAGAAACCTTGAACCTGCAGAACACCCAAACCATTTCCTTTTACATCATTTTTGCTGTTCATACTTTTTCTGCCTCACCTTTTTGCTTGTGACAGACAAAGGCACACTTAGAACTGTCAGAAAAAAGTTGCCCAGCAGCTTACAGACTGCAAGCAATTGCTCTTTATTTTTTCCAGTCCTCTTGAAAAGGCTGGGGAACAGCACAGTTTGTAAACAACTGAGAAGGAGTCCATTAATAAACAGAATATTTCCTCTGTAGTTTGGACAGGCTGTACCACCCTTGATTAAATGTCAAGAAGATGAGGGAAGTCCCACATTCTGCTCTCTGGATCAACTGCAAGTTGCACAATGCCCATTATCTTTGATGACAGCAGATGTGTATGACCAGAATAGGACCCAGTGGGTTGTGCAGCCACACATCGTGATATCTTGGTGACCAACATGAAGAGTGTTTAGCACTCTGTTCCTACAAGAGTTCAAGTTCAGCCATACCCAGACCTCTTCTGGTGACGGTGTGGTTCACTCTTAAACTGCTGTTACACTCTGGTTTAGTTTTGGCTTTATTCCATACTGTTTTCCTAAGGCTTGGGTTAAGCCTTATTTTATCTCGTGCTTTTCTTCCAAAGAATGCATTCACAAGCATTCTTGGGAAGGAGTCTGCTAAAGCATTACCATCCTCAGGCTGGACTTTTGGGATGATATTCACGTTAAGTAATTGCAAGCTCATTTTTTTTGCATCTGACAATACTTCCACACACTACTTTTCATCAGATTATTTTCAGTAGCTAATAGTGAATTGCATGCCTGACCCTTATTCATTTAAAAATTCAAATTAGAGGGGAGATCCTGGCCTTTCTCATTCAAATCCAGTAGATTAAAGATGTCAGTATCTGCAGGAAAAAGAGTCTGGTGATCCAAGTGGATTCTTTGTGTATACTTTTACACAGACTCTTCCCCACTGCCCAGGGCCTGATCCATCCTCTCAGCAGAGTGCGTGCACAGCATCACTTTGAATTCCAGTTGTCTCGTAACTGCTTCGTTGTTGTGAAGTAGAAGCATCCTTCATGCTGCCCACAGGGAAAGGTCTGTGTATTGTCTCCCACACAAGCTTCAAATTGTTGAAGACAATCTCTGTTTTCCCTTGGACAAGATCCCATCAGAAAGCAATGGAGCAAGCACTGTTGTTGTTTACAGCTGAGCTATTACACACAGAGCACAGACCCGACTGTCAGCCACTTTAGGGACAGGAATGCTAGAAAGACATGGATCTGTTAGAGCAAGACTAGAGGAGGCCACAGAGATGATCCAAGTGCTATGAGGACAGGCTGAGAGAGTTGGGGTTGTTCAGCCTGGAGAAGAGAAGGCTCCAGGGACACCTTAGAGCAGCCTCCTGGTACTGAAAGGGGCTCCAGGAAAGCTGGGGAGGGGCTATGGATCAGGGAGTGCAGGGATAGGAAGAGGGGGGATGGTTTAAAGCTGAAGGAAGGGAGATTTAGATTAGATATTAGGAAAAAATTCTTTACTGTGAGGGTGGTGAGGCCCTGGCCCAGGTTGCTCAGAGAAGTAGTGGCTGCCCCATCCCTGGAGGTGTTCAAGGCCACGTTGGATGGGGCTTGGAGCCCCCTGACCCAGTGGGAGGTGTCCCTGGCCACGGCAGTGTTGGAATTGGATGATCATTAAGGTCCCTTCCAACCCAAACCATTCCACAATTCTATGAAAGGACAATTTAAGTGTGTAAAAATAACTGGAGCATCTTTGATGAATGTTTCCATACGGATAGAGAAGATGATTAAGTGAGAGAACTGATGGACAGTGGTCCAGAGGTGCCCAGATGCACAACCCCCCACCAAGGCTCCGTTTGCGCACACCCCGGAGTGCAGCAGTATCACACACCGTGTGTGCCCATGTGCACCCATGCACATGGCTGGCTGGCTGTCCAGGGTCCCAGCCTGGGTCCAGAGTAAATAGCTGTTAGTTTGGGAACTCAGAGTGGGTTTTTAGAGGGCATGATCCATGGTTACAGCAGGTTTGTGCAGATAGGGCCCCAGACAGCACCGTGCAGGAAGAGGGTTTGACGATGGCAAAGACAAAGCCTGTTACTAAAAACAGGGAACGTTTTCATCACCCTTACATCCACTTCAATATTATTTGTACTGACTCAACCTGTGCCCTTCTTGTGCCCAGTCTTTCCAAACAAAGGCAGTGATCTCCCTGTGAGCTGAAAACGACTTGTAAACAGATACTGGGTAATATTTGCACAAAGTCAATTCTGAGCTTGTCAAACCAGAAGCCAGATTTTTGCTGATAAGTCCCTGAGCCAAAACTTAGTGAGTGACTCAGACATCCAGCTAGACCTTCAGCACAAGCCAGAATGCTCAGGAACACAACATATTCCGTTTATCATCTGTAGAAAAGGTTCCCTTCTAGTTCTAAAATGCCTGGGGTTTTCCCTGCTAGTTTAATGGCTGGAATAGGAACAGCTCTGAATTAAAAAGCAACATCTGTTCCAAATCCAGTAAGCAAGAGAGAGCTGAATATGCCTCAAACATTACATCAACAAAAATACAGTAACCTTTTTTTCAAAGCTCAAAGTCCTGTAAATAAGATAAACTGTGCATCCTGTCAAATATTTGTTATGGAGAACTTCCATTCCTCCCACCAACTTCCAGTGTAGTTCAGCTCACAGGCTTTATGTAAACACAAAAGCAACCCTAAACTTGGCTTCAAGGTTGGTCACATGGCTGGAAACCTGACACTGATCTCAACTGTGAGTTTTGCAAGCCGTTTACTAAAAACATCTGGGCTCCACTTGTTCTGTAAGATATCCTAAATATGGAAGTGCAATTAACGGCAAACTCCTCCTCTTGCTCCTTGGGCAAAACATTATGCAAATGGTTCAGTCATTTCCTTGAGGTGCCCACATTTCTACGTGTGGGAAACTCAGGTTTTAGGCAACAGGTTTTCACAGAGCACTTATGGCACAGAAAGCAAATGACTGGGTTATGCAGATCTGCTGGTTTCTGGAAACACAGTCCTGAGGCAGAAAGACAGGATATATGGAGCTACTCTAGAAAATTTGCTGTGGAGAAGATTGAATGTGGAGCTGTTCTGCTATAGGAAAAAAAAAATCCCTAAAATAAAATAATCCATAACAGTCTGCCCTACAGAACTTTGTAGCAAAGTAATATAAACCCTGTTTTAGACAAACATTTTCTAAGTTGTGATAACATTTTTTTTCTCTTTGTGGAATATTTTTGCACACAGCCAGCCTATACAAAATGCCCAAGGAGATTAAAATCCTCTAATTTGCTCAGAATACCCCTTCAATGTCATTTTTCTTTTTTGACATGCCTCAAAAAATGTGTTTAGAGGCAAGAAAGGAGGAAGAACAATGTTAATAATACAATAATTCTGTCTCCCCGGCACGCCAGAAGCAGGGCTTGGTGACTTTACTGGCATCTGTGAGTCCCATTTAACATAATTTCAAGTCTGACCCCACTGTTTGAGACTCAAAAGCTTGAGCTCTGATCCCAGGAGCAGCCTGTGAACAAAGTGGCTGTGCTGCAGCTTTCACAAGACAGATTTGCCAAATTGCAAAAGCCACAACTAGTTGAGTGTTGACATTCCACCACAGGCCACAACCCACAGGGTTTGCCGTATGGTCATCATCCTCTCTATTGTGTTCCACTTTTCTCCCCTCTCAGATTCACAAAATCTTAAAACCAAGGGGTGGGGGGTGGGTATAATTCTCATTCCTTACTTCTGCTGTATTTAACATATTCCTCGAATGCTAAAAAGCTGGGAAAAGCCCACACTTGCAAACAGAACCACCCGGCTAAAGTCAACAAACAGAGGGAAATTTCTCAATACATCAAAAATCACCTCCTTCCTGTCATGAATTCCCCTGCAGAACACTGGGAAGTAGCAAAGCCTTCGTGATTGATCTGGCAGCTTTCATTCTGAGTAGGGTACCCAGGCAAAAATGTTGTATTTTAAAGATGAGGATTCAGTTAGGAATCCGTCTAAAAGACAAACTTCAAGCAGATGCCTGTCCCATCCATCCCTCAGGCTGGTGGCTGAGGTTCATTTTGTGAGGATGCACAACAGTGTATCTCGGGCTCTTACACTGGGTTTGACACACAACAGCCCCACGTACAATGAGGGAGCCCACAAGCTCCCAGCACAGCTCCTCAGCCCTGTCATCGAGCAGAAATCAGTGGTCAGCAAGAGATGGGGGCTGGTGGGGAAAGTAAAAGCTTCCCTGTCCCATGATTCTGCCCATAAACCAGGCTATCCCTCTGCCCATGTGTGATCATATTTGTAATTATTGCTCATCCCCGAGGTGCCATTTCGACCCTTTGTGTAGCATCAAGTTTGAACAGATGTTCCACAGCATTAAACCTTCCAGAGTAGGTGGTGGTTGCTTTTATATTTAGCCACCCAAAAAGGGGCCGGCGGACAAATGCTTTCAAGCATGATGAGAAGAAACAAGCTTTTACAGGGAACTGGCAGTTAAACACCAGCTTAAAGAACATGCACCGGCCCGATAAAGCACCAGCTCCACCACAAAAACAAGCAGTGGCCCATGCTATGATCTCTCCAGTAGGACATGGTGGGAAGGGGGGCACCTCCAAACTGCTGCTGCAGAGCAGGGCTCTTCAGGAACCCTTTTCATGGATATTTAGAGGAAGTGAAGAGATTAGATCATTTTAGTGGCTTAGAAGAACTGGTGGGGTTTTCCTTGTTGGGGTGAAGCATAGGTTGGTGAGGGCAAGTAGAAAGCAGAGGGAGTTGGACACATAAGAAGGATATGGGACTGTTGGAATGGGTTCAGAGGAGGGCTACGAAGATGATAAAAGAGCTGGAGCACCTCTGCTGTGAGGACAGGCTGAGAGAGCTGGGGTTGTTCAGCCTGGAGAAGAGGAGGCTCCGGGGAGACTCTCAGCAACCTTCCAGTACCTGAAGGAGGCCTACAAAAAAGCTGGGGAGGGACTTTTTACAAGGCCCTGGACTGATAGGATGAGGGGGAACAGCTTTAAATTGGAAGGGGGAAGATTAAGATTAGACATTAAGACATCTTCACCATGAGGGTGGTGAGACACTGGAATAGGCTGTCCGGAGAAGTTGTGGCTGCCCCATCCCTGGAGGTGTTCAGGGCCAGGTTGGATGGGGCCTTGAGCAGCCTGGACTAGTGGGAGGTGTCCCAGCCCGTGGCAGGGGGCTTGGAAGTGAGTGATCTTTAAGGTCCCTTCCAATCCAAACAATTTTATGATTCTAAAAAGCTGGTTCTTGTTACACTGTACGGGAATGCTGAAACCACTCGTGGTTTATGCAGCTGAGATGCAGCCACAGCTCCACAGGCTTCACCTGCACACCCCTTCTGCTGAGTGTAATTCCCTCCTAAGTCACGTCCAGCTCCTTGCCATCAGGGCAAAAACAATTACAACTGGTTCAAGGGGCTCAAGGTGGATCTACTCCTACCTGTGGAGCAGGCAGGTAGTGTGGAAGTGCAGAGTATCTTCAAAGTCACCTCTGGGTGAGCTGGAAACAGCTCCCTCCATGAGCCAGAGCAGCTGGTGGGGAAGCAGCTTTTGAGCCCAGCGAAAGGAGAGGCAAAGCCTTAGAACTCAGCTCACTCTTTTCCAACTTATCCCACCAGAGCATTTGTGGGGGAAAGAAAAAAGTGATGAAACTGGTCAGAGGGAGAAATAAAAAGGGGAAAACAGCCCCATCGGGGCACGGCCTGACCTTGATGTTAATACGTGGGATTGGATATGAGGACCACGTGTTATCTGTCATCTTCAACTCAGCAGATGTTGGGCCATGCCCACAGATAGCAACATTCCAGCAACCCCTCAGACAGTTATGGAACAGCCACCCACTCCATGCAGTCGGCACGATAACAAGGGCAGCTACAGGAGCGTGTGCTGCCCCAGAAGGGTGTGTGTAAGCTCCTGAGCAATCACATTGGGCTGTCTCAGACCGTAGCACTACCTGTGGTGGCAGAAGCCCTGCTGAATGGATGTGGAAGGATCCTTAAAAGCAGGCAGACCACCAGCCTCTTAAACCATGGCCATCAGCTAATGCTGCCCTGTGGTTTTGGTCTGCATGCTGGAACGATGCTCTCACTAAGAGCTGTGATTATCAGTCTCGTGTGGTTGCGAATTCTGGCTGTCTGCAAAGCTCTTGGACTTTTCTAACACAGCATTCAGCTTCATTTCAGGTTTAAGGCAGCTGGAGGAATGCTCTGCCTGGTCTAAGGAATCAGTCCCTGCCCTCAGTTGCTCTGTGTTATGAGTAAGCTTGCTCCGTCACGCATGGCCGCGCTGCCCAAAACCTGTCTAAATAAGCAGTGATGACCAAGACTGAAACCACTCAAATCAGAAACTTCCCAGTCTGACAAGAGGAAAAAAAAAAGATTCCTTCTCCACATTTCCTTCTCACGGGCTGGATTGCTTCCTAGTTGCTTCTAAAAGCCATTGTGTGAAGGGCCACAACCCGTGGGACAGCCATAAGCTTGGAGTAAAGCTACGCCGTGCTGCTAAAACATTCACACAGCTCAAGGCTGTCAAAAAAGGGGAGACTGCATCCCACACCCCCCTTATCTGCCTCTTTTCCTTGTCTCCAGCCACCCTGCCTACCCCACACTGGTTTCTGTGTTCATCAGAGCCCTCCCAAGCCAGTTCAGCTCATGAAGCCAGCAGGAAACACAAGAGGAAAAACGAACTGGTTTTGGCCTGTTTCCAGGGTTGGCTTGGCTGATGGGTGGATCCAACAAGAATGAGGTGCAGGGTGGGAGGACAGCAGGGTGGGAGGACAGCAGGGTGGGAGGACAGCAGGGTGGGAGGATAGCAGGGTGGGAGGACAGCTCAAGCAGTTGGATTGTGCCTTCACGCTGAGGTGGGTGAGGATGCTGGTAAAGATCCATAGCAATGGGAAGCAGAAGAGGGAAGGGGGGAGACAGACACATCAAATCGTAGAATCATAGAATCACTTGGCTGGAAAAGATCTTTGAGATCATCGAGTCCAACCGTACCTGTCCACTGCTAAACCAGATTCCTGAGCATCTCATCTACCCATCTTTTAAACCCTCCCAGGGATGGTGACTCATCCACCTCCCTGGGCATCCAGTTCCAGTGCCTGACAACCATTTTGGTGAAGAAATTGTTCCTGATGTCTAATCTGCACCTCCCCTGCTGCAACTTGAGGCCATTTCCTCTTGTCACCTGGGAGAAGAGACCAACCCCCTCCTCACTACAACCTCCTTTCAGGGAGTTGTAGCCAGTGAGAAGGTCTCCACTCAGCTTCCTTTTCTCCAGGCTAAACAATCCCAGTCCCCTCAGCTGTCTCTCATAAGGCTGGTTCTCCAGCCCCTTCACCAGCTTTAAAAGCTGCAGCCAGAAACTTGTGAGCTTAGGATACATCCTCCTGAAAGCAGAAGGTGCTTCCTCACACCTGCTGTGGCCAAAATATTTGTTCCCAAAACTACGTGGGCTATAAATCCTGTGCCTAATTTGGTCCATGTAAGTTCCTCTTTCGACAAGCTGTCTGAATTTCTGCTGGCTGTCGTGATCCCACCAGAACACCTCCACAAATGAACTGAAAGTTTCCAGTGAGTGCATGTGTGCAAGCCAAGAAAGGCAAAAAGCAACAACAAAATGGGAGGCAACCACAGCCTTGCTCACAAGGGTCATTCAGTACTCTTTTGGGATCTGCTCCGATGGCTCTGAGCGTGGCAGGAGCAGGGTTAGGACCTTCAGATGGAGAAGAGACACACGGAGGAGCCAGCTCACAGCCAGCCACTCCTCAGATAAGACTCGTGCTGAAGTGGCACAGATGAACACCTTGAATTTGGCCAAGAGGCCAGGACACTAAGAAGCAGTAAAGATGTTAAATCAGGCCCAAAAGGGAAGCGGCTGCGCTGAGTTCTCTTACAAAGCATTTCTCCAGTCAGGAGGTGCAGATTGAGCAATGGGCTGACATCAGCTAAAAGAACAGGATGGTGGAGGGAGCGGCTCAGATGCTAAACCATGCGGGATGTTCCTTAGGTCACCACGTAAAACATACTGATTGGGAAGAAAAATAAGCCAGAATTGCAGCATTGTTACTTAATCCAGGAAACTTTTGTCAGTGAAGTTCAGCTGTACCAACTGGCTCAGCATGACCACACAAAAAAGCTACCAGCCTTTTACTGGAATTGGTAAATGACCACATCCCAGCCAGAGCCAGGCCTGGCCAGCAGTGGAGACTGCCTGACACAGGCAGCTCATAGGATCAGAATGGGTTGGGTTGGAAGGGACCTTAAAGATCATCCAGTTCCAACCCCTCTGCCATAGGCAGGGACACCTCGCACTGGATCAGGGGGCTCAAAGCCTCATCCAACCTGGCCTTCAACACCTCCAGGCATCCACAGTTTCTTTGGCCAACCTGTGCCAGTGCCCTCAGCACCCTCACGGGAAAACATTTCTTCCTAAAATCTCATCTAAATCTCCCCTCCTTCAGCTTAAATCCATCCCTACTATAAACTAACCCTTCTATGACCTGACCCTCTCGAATCTGACTCCTCTATCCCTCATCCTATCCCTGCACTCCCTGATCAAGAGCCCCTCCCCAACTTTCCTGGAACCCCTTTCAGTACTGGGACTAACCCCCTGCCATGGGCAGGGACACCTCCCGCTGGATTAGGCTGTGCAAAGCTCCATCCAACCTGGCCCTGAACACCTCCAGGGATGGGGCAGCCACAGCTTCTCTGGGCAACCTGGGCCAGTGTCTCACTACCCTCACAGGAAAATATTTCTTCTCATCTCAATCTCTCCTCTTGCAGCTTCAAACCATTCCCCCTCATCTTATCCCTGTGCTCCATGATCCAGAGCCCCTCCCCAGCTTTCCTGGAGCTCCTTTCAGTACTGGGAGGCTGCTCTAAGGTCTCCCCAAAGCCTTCTCCTCTCCAGACTGAACAACCCCAGCTCTCTCAGCCTGTCCTCGTACAAGAGGTGCTCCAGCCCTCTGATCATCTTTGTGGCCTCCTCTGGACTCTCTGTAAGAGATCCCTATCCTGTCCAGAACTGGATACAGAGCTCCAGGTGAGGTCTCATGAGAGCAGAGTAGATGTGGAGAATCCCCTCCCTCACCCTGCTGGTCTCACTGCTTTCATGACCTACTCCTTTCCAGCCCCTGTAGCCTTTCTATAGTGGAGCTTCCCTGTAGAAGATGCTGTGCCAAGTCCGAGAGCCCAGCCCTGGCTCACCCATCATCACGAGGGCCTCGTGTTCAGAAACAAGGATCACACAGATTTACCAGCAAACCTCACACTTATTTAACACCCACTCTTACCAAGCACCTCTTTGATCAGACAGTTTGATCAGTCAGTTCAAATCCATAGATGAGGAAAAGGCTGTCTGGCTGCCCTGTTAAAGAACAATTTTGGATGTAAGATACCCAGAACCACCCAAATAAACTTTGCCAGCAATTATAACTGGTTTAAACAGCAGACAAGTGCTATTTGCTGATCCTGCTTTTGAGCCATGGAGTAGCATCAGGGCAGCACACAGGTCCCTACAAAAGATCTCTGCTATTTCTCTACCTTCACTATTTGCCCAGGAATTCACTTGCCTATATTTACTCTCTGCTTTCTTCATCTTTTCATATACTTTGGAGTTGCTAGGGTCTACCTCCCTCCCTGTAAATGTGAATATTTCAAGGTGAACAGGGTGAACTGTGGTTGTCAGCCCAGTAAAAGAAAGGAGAACGTTCTCTTCCAGTGTTTCCTACTAAAAACCCTTCTCCTTTGCATTGTTAACCTGGTCCTGCTTGCAAGGCCCTGTGTTATCACAAACTTCCTTGGGTGGAAAGGGTTTAACACCCTCTTGCTCTACTTTAGAGGCTGGAAAAGCAGCCCAGTCCAGAAGTGGCTCTATACAGGAGAAAGGAGCATTGCTTAAATGACTTTAACTTAAACTGTTGCCCATCAAAAGCTGGAAAGGGAGGGAACAAAAATGAAGAAGAAAGAAGGACTGAGAATCTATCTATTTCCACAGCCACATCCCGCAAAAGAAACACCTGTGCATGGAGAGACTGAGGAAAGGGAAGAGAAAGTGACACCATCATTCACAGAACCATAGAATGACCTGAGTTGGGAGGGACCCACAAGGCCCATTGAGTCCAATTCCTGGCCCTGTTGGACAACCCCAATGTTCACCCCGTGGGGCTGAGGGCCTTGGCCAAACCCTGCTGGAATATTGTCAGGCTGTGCCTGCTTCCCTGGGGAGCTGTTCCAGGGCTCCAGCACCCTCTGCTCTGGGGGAAGAACCTTCTCCTGGTGGCCAAGCCAACCCTCCCCTGGCCCATCTTCCTGCCCTTCCCTGGGCTCCTGGCGTTGGGAACGAGAGAGAAGAGCTCAGCGCCTGCTCCTCCCCTGCTGAGGAAGCAGTGAAGGGCCAGGAGGTCCCCCCTCAGGCTCCTCTTCTCCAGCTGAACAGACCCAGTGCCTTCAGCCTCTCCTCAGAGGATTTCCCCTCCAGACCCTTCCCCAGCTTTGGGGCCTCCTCTGGCCACTCTCCAGTAGTCTGATGTCCTTTTTATCCTGTGGTGCCCAAAACTGAACACAATATTCGAGGTGGGGCCTCGCCAGTGCAGAGCAGAGCAGGACAATCACCACCTTACTTCAGATCAACTGGAAACTCTCTCTTCTTGTACTGAGTCTTTCGGAAGCACCTTCTTCCAGAAAGAGATAGTGACAGCTCAGCCCCTTTCCCCAACCATCATCAGACAGACCTCTTCTTGTTCCAATCAGCTCCTGCTTTCCTCTTAGGCAGGATGGAGCAACAGCACCTACAGAAGCAACCAAACCCGAAGGGACAGGAATTGGGAAGCAGTCACAATCTTTTCCTGACCAGCATGTGACCCTGATTCACTTTCCTCATTGAGAATGAGACAGCATTTCATTTTCAGGCAACATGTTTTGTCTGAGGTCTGCAGTAACCTAATGAAGAAAGGTGCTACTCCTGTGCCAACGGCCAACTTTAAAAAGCATCTCTTTTTACCTTCAAAACTGAGCAGATTGTCCTGATGTTACACTGGAAGTCAGAGGGGATATGTGGAAGGTTACAGCACTTGGCTTTAATTTCAGAGTTCAGCTGTCTTGTGAAGAATGCTGTGCTTTACAACTCCTTCTAGGAAGATTGCACACCCTTTGGTAACATTTCCAACTTACTTTTTAGCACGAGGATTAGTCAACAACCAGCACACTGAGCAGTTGGTCACAAATCCCATTATCCCTCCTCCTCATACAATTGTGGAATGCTTTGGGTTGGAAGGGACCTTTACAGCTCATCCAGTACAAACCCCCTACAGGAGCAGGGACATCTTTAACCAGATCAGTTTTCTCAGAGCCCCATCCAACCAGACATTGAATGTTTCCAGGGATGGGGCCTCCACTACCTCCTTGGGCAACCTGTGCCAGTGTTTCACCACTCTTATTGTAAAAAATATCTTCTTTATATCCAGCCTAAATTTTCCCTCCTTTAGTTTAAAACCATTACTTCGTGTCCTGTCGTGATAGGCCTTGCTAAAAAATCTGTCCTCATCTTTCCAGTAGCCCCCTTTAAGTACTGGGAGGCTGCTCTAAGGTCTCCCAGGAGCCTTCTTCAGGCTGAACAACCCCAACTCTCTCAACCTGTCCCCATACAGGAGGTGCTCTTGTCCTCAGATGATTTTCACGGCCTCCTCTGACCTGCTCCAACAGCTCCATGTCCTTCTTGTTCTCCTCCTGTTTCAACCCCTTCCTCCCAAAACGGAGATGTAATAGAACCTGGGGGAGGGATGAAGGAGAGCAGAAAGCTGGGAACTGCCAGGAGGGAGGAAGGAGAGCAGAAAGCTGGGAACTGCCAGTATCATTACATTTGCATAGCTAACACACCTGCCTAATCCTGTCATCGTAAAGCAAGCACGCTCACTTTCCTGTAAGTACTTTTCACTTTGTTGGTCTTCATATACATTAGCTCTGCTCCCTCAAGCTGTACAACTGTGTCATAACTCATCTGAGTCTTCTTTCCCTTAGCAGAACCAATCTGAGTGACACTTCCACCTCATCTGTCTGCCTGAGGCTGCCTGGAACATCAGGGCATCTCCCTGCTCTCAAGCCTATGCCAGCCTGTGACGAGAGCTCCTCCAGCTCACCACGACCTCAGCTTGTCTTTACAGTGAGCAAGCACACTCTGCCAGCCAGAGGTGAAGAGTCTGTCTGTGGTTTGAAATGCACTCCTTGTCATAAGCACTCAGGTGTCACAACCAGGTGGCCACATCTGCATTTGTATGGGCTCTGTGTGTCAGGGCACCTCAGGGGAGGAAGGAAACAACACTTAAAGGAGAGAAGCAGGCAGGGTGCAGCACTGAACTGCCCTTCCCCTCCACCCAGCCCTGCTGCTCACCCTGCTGAGCAACAGCAACCTGAGAACCAGGAGCCAGCACCCACCCCATAGGCACCCCCACACCCAACAGGACTGGGAGGGTTTAACAGTTTGAGTTAAACTGGGGTTGTTGACAGAGGGAGAGGGGCAAGGGAAGAGGGGAAGGTTGGAAGAGATTGTGGGAAATGACTGTGGGAAGGGAAGGTGAGAAGGGATGGTGGGAATTCACAAAGAGGAAAGGAAGTGTTTAAAAGACAGGTAGACAAGGTGTTCAGGGATCTGGTTTAGTAGTGGACAGGTATGGTTGGACTTGATGATCTTTTCCAAGTGGTTCTATGATTCTATGAAGGGAAGAAGAGGAAGGGAAGAATGGGAAAGGAGGAAGGGGAAGGGAAGAAGGGAGGGAGGGAGGGAAGAAGGGAGGGAGGGAGGAAAGAAGGGAGGGAGGGAGGAAAGAAGGGAGGGAGGGAGGAAAGAAGGGAGGGAGGGAGGAAAGAAGGGAGGGAGGGAGAGAAGGGAGGGAGGGAGGGAGAAAGGGAGGGAGGGAGAGAGAAAGGGAGGGAGAGAGAAAGGGAGGGAGAGAGAAAGGGAGGGAGAGAGAAAGGGAAGGGAAAAAAAAAAGGAAGAGGAGGAAAGGAAGGAGAGGGAAGAAGAGGAAGTCACAAGTGTTAGGAGGTGCAGTTGAGGGAACAGGGGGTTGTTAAGCCTAGAGGAGGCTGAGGGGAAACGAGGCAGAACAGAGGTGGATGTTGGTCTCTTCTCCCAAGTGACAGGTGATAGGAAATGGCCTTGAGTTGCACTAGGACAGGTTCAGATTATATATCAGGAACAATTTCTTCACCAAAAGGGTTCTCAGGCACTGGCAGAAGCTGCCCAGGGAGGTGGTTAAGTTGCCATCCCTGGAGGTGTTTAAAAGATGGGTGGATGAAGTGCTCAGGGATCTGGTTTAGTAGTGGCCAGGTACAGTTGGACTCAATGATCTCAAAGGTGTTTTCCAGCCAAGCGATTCTATGGTTCTATAAACGGAAGAATAAGGGGGAAAGGGAAGAAGGGGAAGGGGAGAAGAAGAAGGGAAGGAACCACCACGGCACCTCTGGCCCCGTTACCAGCCCAGTCAGCAGATCCGGCTCGACCTCCCTCCAGGCAACAGCGGGGAGGCTCAGGCCAGGCCCGAAGGCCGGGATGGCGCTTACACACGGCTGCGTGGCCGCGGGCCCGGCCCGGTGGGGCCGCTGGAACCGGTGGATGCGCGGGGCCCGGGCCATGCAGGGGGCGGCACGGCTGCACTGCTCCCGCGCGGGACGCAGGGGGCGCTGTCCGCGGCGCTCGGCTGGACCAATCAGAGAGCGCTCCCGGCGGCGGGGGCGCCCGGCTGGACCAATCGGGGGCGCTCCGCGCGGCGGGCGCCCGGCTGGACAATCAGAGAGCTCCGTGGGGCGGGGCGAGCGGGGCTAGTTGGCGTGGTTATGGAGTGCATGCGCGGATGCCGCGGCGCATGCTGGGAGACGTAGTCCTGGCAGCGTGGCGGGGAGCGCGG